>CAUYRT010053667.1:0-47131 GCA_963574885.1 Lepilemur ruficaudatus
CCGTATCCGCCCTTACAACGTCATACAGACTCGTCTTGCGGCCCTAAAATATCCCCTGCGCCCCACGCATCCGACGCTCTCCTCTTCCCCAGACCCCCGGCCCCTGGCCTCCATTGACCTGTTCTCTTGAATGTATTCTACGGCGGGCTTTGGCGAACAACTTTACCAAGTCAGAAATGTTTCATTCGCCTCTTTTCCTACTTTGCTTAGAGAGTTTTGTTTTTTTTTTTTTTTTGAGACAGAGTCTCACTCTGTTGTCCAGGCTAGACTGCCATGGTGTCAGCCTAGCTCACAGCAACCTCACACTCCTGGGCTCAGGCGATCCTTCTGCCTCAGCCTCCCGAGTAGCTGGGACTACAGGCATGCACCACCATGCCTGGCTAATTTTTTCTATATATTTTTAGTTGTCCAATTAATTTCTTTCTATTTATAGTAGAGACGGGGTCTCGCTCTTGCTCAGGCTGGTTTCAAACTCCTGACCTTGAGCGATCCTCCTGCCTTGGCCTCCCAGAGTGCTAGGATTACAGGTGTGAGCCACCGTGCCTGGCTGCTTAGAGAGTTTTTGAGTCACAACTCCATCACTTGGGAAAATGAGATGCTTCCTGCCTGTAACGCAGTCCCGTGGGACTGGCATCGACTGGGTGCTGATATGGAGCCTTCCCGAACCCCTGGGGGAAACCCTGGGGTCGTCAGGGTCCCAGCAGGGAAGACATTCACGTCCAGATCGGGTCGACTGCGGGAGGGTTTACTAAAGGGGCCTCTATAAAGGTGCTGGCAGCGTGTGGAGACCAGGAGGGACAGCGCATGGCCTGGGGCTGGCCAAAGGCATGACTGGGGAGAGAAGTTTCTGGAACATCAAGGAGTGTTCTGGAGAAAGGGGCAGGTGGAGAGGAGCCCCGACACTCCTGGGAAATCCCACATACTCACCTGTCCACCTGCTGGTCACGCCAGCTTACCTAGCACGCCCAGCAGAGCGGCGGGGCCGACTTACCGTGATAACCCGTAATTCTCCCCAGATGTGTGTGTTCATCCGACGCCATCCCAGTCAGAGCCTCACTGGGGCTTAAAAAAAAAAACAAGTTTATTTTTTAAGAAATCAGTAATCATACAATAAACTTTACATGGAAGGACACAGGTCAAGGCAGCTCAGATGGCTTCAGAGAGGAGAACAGGGAGGGCTGGCCCTGCGAGAGCCCGGACCAGCAGGGGTGCCCGGAGGAATCCCGGGCCTGAGGTCTGTGGAATCCACACCCAGGCTTGAGGGAGGAAGTGAGAGCAGAGGCCGAGGGCCATGTGGGGCCACTGCACCCCACGTTCTGGGACTCCGAGTCCCTGCCCTGCCCCGGGTCTCAAAGTCTGCTGGACCACGCGGGTGGGGCAGGAGCAGAGAAGGGGGGAGGGTCCCAGGGAGGAGGGGGAGGAGGAGGGTCGCAGGTGGCAGAGCCAGGGGCAGGAGCCCCAGGTCCCTCTGACCATCAGTCTCAATGGAGATAGGGCTGAGAGCGGGGTGGGGTGGGGCTTCCAGTGGCCCCAGCAGAACCCCAGACCACCAGCGCAGAGATGCGGGAGGGCTCCGGGTTCCTGCCCAGCTGTCCCCACTGCAGGCCCTCAGGAGATCCCAGGCCAGGAAGGGTGGAGCCCCTTCCTCCAGGATGGCCCGCCAGCAACCCCCTCCCCCACAGGGAGGCAGGGGATTGGAGGGCTGTCGGAGACCACCCGTCAGCACCAAACAGAAAGCAAGACTGGAAGTCTGGCTGTGATAAAGGAACACGCCACTTTACAGGGCAGGAAACTACATCACCCAGCACAGCCCAGTGGCAGGGGCGGGGCAGCCTGCCCCCAGCCGTGGGCGTCACCACAGCACAGACAGACGGGATGACTGCACCACTTATCGTCCAAACCAGGACGCCCTGGAGAGGAACAGTGGCTCCTAATCGTGACACAGGGACAAGAGGGACACCCAGGATCCCTGGCCGCCCTCTGTAGAGAGGAAGCAGGTTCCGTTGCTGGCTGAGGAGCCACAGGCTGAGTGTATCTGTGTGTTGCCACATAACAAACTGTCCTCAGATGTAGACTCCAGCGGTCACGTATTTTGCTTACAAATCTGTCGTTTGGGCAGGGCTCAGCGGGGCTGTCTCATCTCCGGCTGGGGGCCCCACCTCCACGGTGGCCCACACCTGTGAGCAGGTGGCTGCGGGCTGTGGGTCAGTGTCCCCGAAGGCCACTCCTGGCGTGGTGCCTGGGGCCCCAGAGCAGGCGTCCCAGGAGAACAAGACGGAGGTGCGTGGACTCTTCTGGGCTGTGGGAAGGCATCTGAAATGGGACGGTGTGCCGAGGTATCTAAAGGAGCCGTGAGCGCGTGGGGAGGTTGACCCAGCCGTGCACACACCCCGAGGGAATCTGGCCTGTCGAACTCGGCCGGATCATAAAGACCTGAACTGTTTACATTGGGCGCTCGCCGGCCTCCTGCAGAGACCGCGGCCCTGGACGGGCGGCTCCTCACCTGCAGGCCCTGAGCTGCCAGCGGTCGCAGGCTGAGCTAAAACCTCCCAGACGCGTATATTCACAGTGACCTGTGCAAGCCCCTGTCCAGCCTCACCCGTGGATGCGCTTTAGCTCTTGCTGGATCCGTCCTGGAGGCGAATCCTAAGACCACGTCAGAAGGTCTGTCCTTGTGCTCTGCTCCGCAGAGTTTGCTCCGTGCCTTGCAAGTCACTCTGCTCACAGCAGCTGTGCTCTGTCCACCAAGGCTGTCCCCGGAGCCTGCCAGGTGCCAGGGGAGGGGACACAGCCCCTGCCTCTCGGGGGAGGGCTGGCGGCACGGGAGAGAGTGTGGCAGCCGCTCTGGGAACACGGTGTGCCGCAGGAGGGGTGCGGGGTGTCTGTGCGTCTCACGGAGAACACCCGAGTCCCTTGCGTGGGCAGCTGTGCCTCCGCCGTGTGTGCGCAGGAGGAAAGCGCTTTGCCTGGCGTGGGTTTGCGCGGCACCCTGGTTTCAGCAGAGCTCTGCAGGCTGCTGGAGCAGCCGCCGCCCGCGGTCTCTGCTCCCTTCTCCTTGTGGCTCTCTGGAGGTCCCAGGACCCCGCTCGCCCCCGGCCCCCTCGGGGTCAGTGCACCCGGGCAGCTGTGACGGCACCACAGACTGGTGCTGAGACGTTTCCCTGCAGGGGCGGAGGCTGCAGGTCCGTGCTCAGGTGCGTCGTCAGTGCTGGATTCTGGCGAAACCTTCTTCCCGGCTTTCCAGCGACCCCTTGCTGTGTCCTCACGGGGCCTTTCCTCCGCATGCACACCCCCAGTGTCGCCAGCGCTTTCCAGAAGGCCACAGTCCTGTTGGATCAGGGCCCCAGGCTGCGACCTCATTCTACCTCAATGACCTCCTAAACACCCTGTCTCTGAATAGGGTCACGCTGGGAGTCGGGGCTTCGGCATGTGAATTTGGGGGGTCACAGTTCAGTCCAGAGGGGGGGTCGCCCTCCTAGTCCCTGGCTCAGTCCCTGGCTGAGCCGTCGGCCTCTGCCAGCTCCCCCTTCCCGGCCTTGGCCCTGGGGGCCCTCTCTTCTCTCCAGTGTATGTGCCTGCACTGGGTGGTCACATCCTGTCCCCTCTGTGAGAACTGCCTGTGTGCTGAGCCCACCCGGACGTCCGCCTGGCTCCCTCCTGCCGTCACCCTCCCCTCCCTGCTCTCCACGTGCCAGTCCTTCGGAGCACAAACCTGATGAGGCTGGAGCCCCTCCCCTGCAGGCTTCCACGCCCCACCCCACCCCACAAGCCCCCGCTTGGCTCAGGCCCCCACCCGGCCTGCTCCCCACTCTCCCCCGCCCCCGTGCTGGGCGCGCTGCTTCCCAAATCTGCGTGTGCTTCCGTTTCTCACCACCTCCCCTGCTGCCGCCAGAGTCCTAGGCCCTAAATTATTCTGTCTGCTCCCCTCCTTCCTCCGGGCCCATTGGCAGTCTGCTCACGCGGCAGCCAGCGACAGATGCAGTCGTGCCAGTAGCTGCACCTCCCTTCGGGCTGGAGACACGCAGGCGTCCGTCCTCCTTGCTGCTGAAGGCAGCTCCCAACCTGGGCCCAAGGCCCTGTCCTCTCTGGTCCTTTGGTCTCCTGCTGCCGCTCAGGCCCCTCTGTCCACCTCTCGGCCTCTGTCTGCACCGGTGGTCTCAGACACATGCCGCGCCTGCCTTCCCCAGGGCTTTTGCACGTGCTGCTCCCGGTGCCTGCAGTGCTCTTTCATAGCCTGTATTCAGTCTGACACGCTGTTGGACCCCTGGAGAGTTAAGTGGAAGCCGCGTGCTCTATTTCTATTGTAAAATGGTCCCTGTTAGAACTTTTCACGGCATCTGTGATGCAAAGATGGCCAGCGTCCCACGCTCCTCCTGGTAGGCCACTCCCGCCTGGCTTACAGGGGACCACAATGGTGCTGTCCAGTGTTTGGGCCCAGCTTGCCTCTGTTACCCTGCAAATTAAACGTGAGTTTGTTTTACATGGCCAGCGCCTGCTCAGATTTGGGCACAGGTGTCGGTTTGTTTGCATGCCCCTCTTTCTGAACTACATTCTCTGGGGGCTCCTGCACTGGGCGTGTGTGGCGGGGTGTGGTCCACGTGGTCCGTCCCGGGCCTTGGTGCCTCCCGCGTCCTTACGCAAGAGTGTAGCGTGGAGTGCGGGTCTGGCTGCCCATGTTCTCTCGGCGCCTTGGGGCTGAGAAGTGCCCGGACACCAGGCTGCTTTCGACGTGAGCCCTCCCAGCATCCTGCGGCTTCTCCAGGAAGAACCTGGGTCTGGGTTTCTTTTGTCTGTCCTGCTTGAGGTTACTGTACTTCTTGAAGCCGAGGTTTCAACATTTTGTCAGTTCTGGAAAATTCTCGGCCACCTCTCCTTGCCCGTTGCCTCTCCCACGACACGCATGCTCACCTTTTGCGTGTTGCGTCTTCCTGTTCTGCCCTGGTGTTCCAGCCGTGCTTCCCGACCTCTTCCGGACCCTCTTGCCCCTGGCGCTGCGCTGGGCCCCAGGAGACCACCGCGGGCCTCCCTCCCGGTCCATCAGTTCCTTCCCCACCTGCATCCGACCTGCTGTTACACCATCAGCTCAGGGTTTTCCCCACTGTCCTCACCGTTTTAAGTGTAGAGTTCAAGTTCATGGCACCAGGTACGACGTGGGGGTTCGGGGCACTGAGCCCTGCATGGCTGAAGACCCGTGTGTAACTTCCCGCTGCCCCCGACTTGCCCAGTAGCCCGCTGGGGCTGGAAGCTTTCCCGACGACCCCGGCGACCGACACGCACTGTCTGTGTTATGCTCATCACACGCTATTTTCTTACGATAAAGGAAGCTAGAGAAAAGAGCACACTGCTAAGAAAACGACGAGGAAGAGGAAGCACATTTACTATTCCTTAGGCGACGCGGGTCACCGCGAAGGTCTCCGTCCTTGTCGTCTTCCTGTCGAGCAGGCCGAGGAGAGGTGGGCTTTGCTGCCTCGAGGGTGCAAAGGCAGCGGGATCTGAGTGTGAGGGGACCCGCACGGCTCAGCTCGGACCCGTGTCGCTCAGGGTCAGCCGGACGGTCACACTGCTGTGCAGCCAGCCCCAGCGCCTTCTGTCTGGATCCTTCCGCGCTGACTCCCCGCCCCCTCCCCGGCCTGGGAATCCTCTGTGCTCCGCCCGGCCTCCTCCCCGCGCTCACCTCCGGCGACCACGACCCTTCTACTGTCTGTAATTCTCCTTTTCTGGAATGCCATGGAATTGGAGTCCTACAGGACGTGGCCTTTTCAGACAGAGTCTTTGACCCGGCGATGCGCGTTTCGTTTCTTCCACGGCCTTGCGTGGCTTCCCAGCCGTGTTTCAAGCTTTAGCTTTTATCGACTTCACACATTCGCGTAATTGGCGGAGTCGACTGGGCCTGCGAGTGTCCTTTTCCCGATCACTCTTCTCTGTCTCCTTCTTCTTCGCAAAGGCCACAGTGTGTCACCGCCATCGCCCGGACTCCTGGCTCTCAGGCCGAGCGTAAGATGACTGCTGCTCTCAGGCACGAGAACTCTGCGGCCTCCTGGATTCGGAGAAGGATGTAGAAGCGGATAGGTCTTTGGTCCCCACCTCCCCATAGAACACGCAAGGCCACCAGGATCACACAGCCGGAGACCCACGGATGCCACCCGCTGTCCATCCAGGTGGCTGGGTGTCCCCTGGGAGCACACGGCGAGTGGCAGGAAGAGACACCAACGGCTGTGAGGCCGGGGCTCTCTGAGCAGGAGGAAGCCGGGGGGCTCCCCAGATGCTCACCGAGCCAACTCGAGGGGCAGCGCAAGCCAAGGGGCCGCCGCACTCGCCGGGGGAGCAAACGCACAGAGTCTAAGGGCCCGAGACAGCCTGGCCCCCGGACCTCCCAGGACTGACCAGCCCAGGCCTCCCTGAGGAGGTGAGCAGGACAGGCCCCAGCTGGGCAGCACGGGTGACAGAGACGGAGGGGGACCCCCAGGCGCAGGCGGGACAGGAGCAGCTGTTGTCCACTGCCAGACATCCCACAGAGCGGCACGGGGGGAGCACCGCGCCTGGAGCGCTGTGCCCGCCACACCTGCCTTCTGAGGCCGTGGAGCCAGGGGGAGGTGAACGTGAGCCACGGACGCGGACCCAGGCGGATCCTACACAGGAGACACTCCGGGGAGAAGGGGAGCAGAGCTCCGTCCCCGCAGGCAGCGAGAGCACACTTTGTCACCCGTTGCTGCGTGACAAGTCACTCCAAAGCTTAGCGGTTTGGGACAGAAACCGGTTACGGCTTTCGTGAGTCGGCGTTGACGCGTGGCTCGTTAGGACGCTCTGGCTCGGGGTGTGTCATGTGGTCAGATGCCGGCTGGGGGTGCCGTCGTCTGAAGGCTGCTGGGACTCAGGCACCCCCCTCCAGGCGGCTGGCGGCCGGGTCCCCTCTCGGTGGGCCTTGCCGCTGGCTGATGACGCGGCTGCCCTGAGGGAGCTCTGACGTCCTTCGCGACCCAGCCCAGAGGCCAACAGGGTGACATCTCCCACGCCCTGCAGGTGGTGATGTGGGCGGGGCCGCCGTGAGCAGCCGTGCGGGGAGCGGGGGGCAGCTGAGCCTCCGGAGCTGGCCGTGGTGTGAACAAAACCCGACATGTGGAACCTGGAGCAAAGCCGTTGAGATGAGGGTGCGACTGGGAAAAAGAATGCGAACCGGAACCAGGGAACTGAGAAGGGAGGAGCCAGACGTAGAGAAGAGTTAGAAATAAAACGAAAGATTATTTTAGGAGTGAAGAGTAAACCGGAGGGAACACAGAGCGAGTAAACACAACAGAAAATGTTTTAAGATAAAGACAAAAAGGAAAACTTTAAAATATGGGAAAGAAACGAAGGAAGAGGTGGGAAGGGCTCGGGAGAAGACCCGGGAGTCCAGGAGGCGGCAGAGGGGACCCACTGGGTGCTTCTCCGGGGGGGACGCAGGAGGGGCCGCCAGGCACACACGCAGGCGCTTCACGCTGGGGGGTGCAAATCGGAACCGCAGGGAGACCCCACTTATCCCCGACAGGAAGGCCGGACTCACACAGGCCCCTCCCTCGTGCTGGCAAGCGTGGGGACAGCGGCACCTCGCGGGCTGCTGCGATGCCAGATGGCCCAGCCACCTGCGAGAGCAGCCTGGCAGGTCCCCAAAATGCTACGCGTGACGTCACCCCGTGACCCAGCATCTTCCGTCCCCGGCATAGACCCAAGAGAATTGAAAACCTACGTCCATGCAAAAGTTTGTATTAACGTAACAGCAGCGTCATTCGTGGTCGTCAGACAACCCAGACAGCCCTCGGTGGGTCAGTGGATAACAAACGCATGGCTATTCACGCAATGGGATATTGCTCAGCAGGGAAAAGGAGCGAAGTCCTGACGCCCGCTGCGGCATGAGCCTCGCCACCGTCAGGCTAAGGGGAAGAAGCCAGTCACGGGAGGCCTCGTGCTGAGGGTTCCCTTCACAGGGAACATCAGGACAGGCAAAGCCACAGAGGCGGGAAACAGATGCGCGGCCGCTGAGCGCTGTGGGGGTTGGGAGTGTGCGCGGCGGGTGGGAGGTGTTTCTGGGTGACGAGAATGCTCCAGGATTAGATCATGCTGAGGTGGTTCGGTCACGCGACTTTGTAAATATAGTACACTAAAACCATTGCGTGGGCCAGCATAAATGGGCGAATTTTATGACATGTGGATTGTACCTTAGCCAAGCTCTTAGAGAGAAATTGAGGCAAGGAGCCGACCCCTACGTAGCAGGAGCTGCTGGGGAAGGCGCAGGGGGCAGACGCTGCAAGTTCGAGGGCAGCCGCTCAGATGCTGAAAGGACATGTCACACGCTCCGCGTGACCAGCGCTGACACGTGCCTTTGTAGAGTTACTGGACATCGGAGGAAAAGATCCTCCGGCCACGTCGGGCAAAATGGCCAAGTCACTGATCAGGGAGAGAAAACGGGGCTGTTGGGGTTTTCAAGCACGGTGCTGCGTGAGAGGAGCAAGAGGAGAAAGGGAGCCGAGGTTTTCATATACGGCCAAATGACTCTCAAGTCAAGCGGCTACTGACAAACTGCCACCGACACCTAAGAACTTAGGGACTGTCGTCCCCATGATCTCTTCACCAGGATCCCAGAAAAGAGTAAATTCCAGACACCTCGGGGGATTCTGACGCCAGTGGGCATCTGCCCATGGCACGGAGACCGCGGGGCGGCGGCAGACCGTGGCGTGGAGGGGCTGTGTGCCTTGCCGGTGCCGCCGTGCGGCTCTGGAAACGCTGGGAGGCGAAGGCGACAGCTTACATAAGACCACACCTCCTGCAGGGTGCCCAGGGTGGCAGCGGCTTTGTTATTCTGAGAACGTTCTGTAGGTGATGTTCTGCAACGCGAATGGGTGAGAATTGTTAGATGACAGTTTTCAAAAAGGGGTGAAGTTAGGACTCCCATACGGACGCAAACACGCACTTGCGAAAGAGATTGCTCACCCCGCGAGGCAGGGTGCGGGCGGACACTGCCGTGGACTCGGAGGATCTGGGGGCAGACGCGGGCGTAGGCCAGGAACGTTGGAATGAATGTGTCCAGTGACGGACACGAAGCCCCCCCACCTGCCCACCTCCTTCCCTGGTCACCTCCCCTCAGGCCCCAGGCCAGCCCCTTCCTGCTCCTAACAGCACCCAGAAGCCCGCGAGTCCCCAGTCAGTTCCGCCGTCCACACCGGGCCTTTCCCACAGAGGGTCTGCAGTCCTGCGGGCCACTCTGCTTCACCAGGTCCCCAGCCAGACCAGGGGACGCGCTGTGGGCCCATGCGCAGGGGGACAAGCTCCAGGGCTGGAGCCAGCCCTGCCCTGGGGGCTGCAAACTGGGGCTGGTGGGGCGGCCTGGTCAGGTGGCTGTCCACAGCAGTGACAGTTTCAGTGACATTCTAGACAGAGCAGCACACAGCGCTGGGTGGCCCTGCTTGTGGTGTCCTGGGCTGACACCTGCAGGGGACAGCAGGAGAAGCACCGTGTTCCGGCCATCAACTATGTGCCGGCACCATGTGGACACTTCCCAATCAGGAGCCATCAAAGCTGCTGCTCTGCAGAAGGGAAACTGAGGCCCAGAGCGGCAAGATGGTTCCAGAAGGACCTGGGCTGTGATGGAGAGGGCCAGCACAGTGAGAGCTGTGGGGAGGGGACAGCCTGGGGCACCACGGCCAGAGCAGCCCACAGGTCCTGGTGGTCTGCAGGACCCCTGCCCTCCTCTTTCTGGACCTCGAGGCCCAGGCTCACCTGTCAGGCTGGGTGGGGTGGGGGAGGCTGTGCACACCAGCACCCGGATTGGCAGATGTGTGTAGGGGGTGAGCGGGTGGGGGGTGTGGTACTGGCCGGTGGGGACGGGGCCACCTTGACCCCATGCCTGGCCATATGCCCGCGCAGCTGCCACACAGCTCCTACCTGGCCTAGTCAGGGCTCGCTCAGAAGTGTGGCCGCCTCCCTCCCATGGGCGCCCAGTCATTCCCTGAAGGGCCCAGGGCTCCGTGTGTGGTAGGACAGGTCCCTAAGGGAGGACAGGTGTCCACCATGTCTGGCCGCCCCGGGACTTATCCATGGGCTCTTGTTCCAGCAGGGGACCCTCCTGCTTGGGTAGGGGGCACCCACAGAACTGTGGAGCACCCCCACACCAGGCCAGGACATCAAGGCATCTCGACGCCACCTGTCTCCAGACCCAGCGGCTCCGTCTCAGGCTGGGTTCAGGTGGGAGCGGGCGGGTGCCTCCAGGCAAGGCCCTGGCCGGGAGGTAGGGACACGGTGGGGGGGACCCAGGAGAACCGAGCCAGGACCCGGGCTTGGCTTCTGCCCCGCGCTCCCCCCGCGTGGGCAGGTGCAGGAACCCGGTCCCGACCGGTCCTGAGGCTCCTTCGCGGGCAGGGGGCGCCCTCTGGCGGTGGGAGGCGGCATGGCCCTTTGTCCAGGCCTCTGTCACCTCTAACTCTGGATGGTACTGATTCCACCAAACCCAAAAAACATCTTGCCTCATTTTCACATCTCTGAAAATCAGGTGCATCTAGTTGCTACAACCTCTATGGAGTGGGAATTTGGCAGTATCTAACAAAAAAGGGCACGCGGGGGTCCCGGGGCATGCAGGGTCCCCTGGCTTGCGGGCGTGGCAGATGGCCTTGGCCTCCAGGCGAGTTTTGACACACATCTCTCTACACATTGTGGAATCGCTGTGACAACGCTCCCTTGTCCCACACTGATGTGCGTGGACTAAGTCGCTTGGCGCTAACGTCTCTGGAACCCGTAAAGCGGCAGTGACTTGGCTGCGGAACGTGGACCTTAACAGTGAGCGACATTCGTCCATGGAAACAGGAATTAAATGGAAAAAAGCCCCATCCATTTCTCAAGCGACGCGTTTGCAATTCAAATGTCCTTTTTTTCTGTAGAACAGCTTTTTATCAAAATATGTGATATAGATTATTTATGTCTAAATACGTCGTTTTGATGAGTTGTGAGCTAGTAATTGTAAAAATTGTGGCGTGGGTCACACAAGTGTATGCTGTTGTTAGAACTCCTTGATCAGTGCACTTCCTTCCCTCCTGGGCCCCCCAGCCCTAGGCAGTGCTAATCTACTTTGTGTCTCTGCAGATCTCTCTGCTCTGGACTTTCACGTGAATGGGGCCACGTAGTAGGCGGTTTTCTGTGTCTGCCTCCTTTCCCTTAGCATGTTTTTAAGGTTCATTCATGTTGTAGCATGTGTCAGGGCTTCATTCCCTTTTCCGGCTGAATAATATGCACCACGTGTAAATTTTACTTCAAAAGAAAAAAGAATTATAACCAAACACTAACATTTAGTTAGCTAAAATCAGGCTGCTGAAGGGCTTGAGGTGTGGGGAGTGGAGATGTCTGCAACTTACTTTGAAATGCATTAAAAAACAGGATGGCCGAGGGACACACAGCTGGAGGGGAGAGAGGGAGCAGTTGGGGTTAGAGCGGGGACCACTCACGTTAAAGGAAGCCCCCAGAAGGTGGGTAGATGGTGCCCTCTGTACAATTCTGAAACCGCCTTTACAAATTGATAAAGGGGTGCAAGGTGAGAACTACGGTAAGGGCGTAGCTAAAAATAAGGCGCGGGCCTGGCTAAAAATACTGACAATAACTGGCCACTGTCCCCGTTTGCTTCTCTATAGTTGCCACTCTGGAGCCACATAGATGGTGGTCATAAAGATTCTTAGCTTTCTCTGTAGATAACATCACCTTTTTGAAACCTAGGGGTAGTTTCTGAGATATCTTCCAGGCCCCGCATTCCAGTGGAACAGATGACCCACCAGACCAGCGGCCCACACCGAGGAACTGACTCAACTGGTCTTGTGACCCCACCCAAGAAACTGGTCAGCAAAGAGGACAATTTCTACAACCCTATGGCTCTACCCTGAACCCAGCCAGTTAGCAGATTCAATTGCCTCTGCCAAATTGTCTTTACAAACCCTGTCCCCCAAATTCTTGGGGAGGTGGATTTGAGAAATTTCACCTGACTCCCCGCTTAGCGCTATGCGGAATAAACTCTCTACGGTAAGCCCTACTGTCTTGGTGTATTGGCTTCCTCTTGGGCAGCGGGCAAATGAACCTGGTTGGACGGCAACAATTCTTTCAACTTTGTTGTGTTTGAAATTTTCAGAATAAAATGATAAGGAAAATGTTTGAGGAGCCCCATGGAGGAAGGCTTGGGTTTCAGACGTTGGTGTGATCCTACTGCCCGGGCTGGCTGCGTTTGGATGTGTCTGACCTTGAGGAACTGCCGCCAGAGTCCCTGGGGCCCTGTGTGAGGGTGGGCAGCAAAGGACCTGAACCCTCAGGCTTTGGAGGCCTGGGGCTGACGCCTGGCCTGTAAAGCCTGTTTCTGTTCTTTTAGGGTTTGGAAAGAACACCGTGTTCCTTATAAAAACTCAGGCAGCACAGTGACAAGTGGTACCACCACAGCTGGGAAGCGGGTAGAATGAGAGGAACCAGGACCTGGACCAAGCTCCCCTAACTTTCTTTGGGGTCATGTTTTCTTTCTTCTTCCAGCTTCTTAAATGAAAGCAGTTTCACTCTTCCTTACCTTCTATTAGAATTACTTAAGGCTATACATTGTCCTTGGAGAGCCGCTTGGCTGTAAATTTGATGTGTAGTGCCCTCATAAATAAATTAATCAAGAGTCTGTAATTTGATGTTTCACTTCCTCTTTAACTTGGGGTCGTTCAGAAGATCGTGTGTGTCTCGCCTTCCACTAGCGCTGGCTGCTAACACTCCTTGGACGCCGTCCGTGTGTTTGGCTCTGTGTGTTGCAGATAGTAAGTGTTTCGCCGCCTTTAATTTTCACAAGGCAGAGAGGTGCCGGCAACAGCCTGCTCCTCCTTCTGCAGACAAGGAGGCAGAATCATCCAGGCTGTAAGTAGCAGAACGGGTCAAATGTAGCCTCACAAGAGGTTAGAATTTTTAAAAAATATTATCTGTTAGTTCCATGTTTTACTGCACTGCGTTCAGAGAATGCTGCCTGCGCGATTTTTCCTTTTAGGGATCTACTGAGATTTTCTTGGAGCTCTTGCACATGCTTTTTTGTTTGCTTGTCTGTCTTCTATTTGAAAGGAATGCACTTCCTTTGTTGAGTGCAAAGTCCTGAATATCCATTAATTTATGGCGGTTAATTGTTCTATTAATATTCTCTTTTCCTTACTCCTTTTTTGATCTGGCAGTTACTGAGCGGGGTGTGATGAAGTCTCTCACTGTGACTGTGGTTTAGGAAAATTCTCTCTGTGTTTCCAGCAGCTTTTCTCCATATGTTTCGGAGCAAAAGGTTAATAACTGTGATATGATCTCAGCGGATGTGTCAGTCTGGCCCTGCTGGGGGCTCCATCAGGGTCCCTGCCAAGCCTCGCATCTCATTTCTAAATTTAATTTCCTCCAAGATCGTGTGGGATTTTTACTCCTTAAGGTTTTAGAAAACAAAAGCAACCATCCCAGCCTCTTATGCCAGGAAGAAGAAACTTGAAGAGCAGGAAGCAGTAAGGCACAGTGACACGTGTGTGGTCACACTCGAGCCAGGGAGTCTTCTCACTCCGAGATCTGCTGTCCTCTGGCTCTGCCTGGGAGCTGCTTGGCTGGCAGAGAGAGGAAGCCTCCAAAGCAGAGAAACTCTCTTTACATTAACAACGTCCCCGAGGTCCATGAGCCCACCTGCCACCCTATGTCCCTTAATCCCCCGGAAGCCCCAGCGACTGCTAGGGATAGGTTTCGAGGAGTTAGGCCTGGAGAGGGAAAGCCAAGCTGGTGGGCCTCCTGGGCGAATGTCAGGCCTGGGCACAAAGCGGCCTCCCTGGGGCTGTGGTGACTGCCCAGGGGTGGCAGTGGGGTGGGGTCCTCTCACCTGCAGCCCCCTTGCAGCGCCCAGGCCCGTGCACCCCAGTCCTGCCCCTCGCGTCTGTTCCAGCCCAAAGATGCCCTGAGCCCTTTAGGTCGGGGTGCTCCACGTGCCTCCTGGCACACCCCGGCATGGGACTGTCGCTTCAGGGCTGCCGTCCTCTACCAGGGACCACTGTGGGCCGCCCAGCACCAGGTCGGGTGGTGGCTCCATTGACTCGGCCGCGCTGGCCGTGGGGCGGGCACCCGGCTGTCCCTGCTGCGGAAGCAGCACATTGCACAGGCCCGCGCCTGCTCCCGGCCGAGGTCCCAGAGCGCGCCCAGCGCTGGCGGGAAAGGCCGGGGAACAGACCCTACCGCACGGGCCGCCACCTGCGTGCTCAGCTTCGGGCGCGTCCCTCCTCGGCCAAACGTCGCCCCCAGGGCCTCCCTGTGGCCCGCAATCCGCACCCCAGCGAGCCGGGGCGGGTCCCCGCTGCCCGGCAGCCTCCTGGGCGTCTCCGGAGGGTGGTGGGGCCGGACGGAGAGCGGGGCGCCCGGCGGCGGCGGTTCCAGGGGAGGGAGGCGGCGGGAGGCCGGGCGGAACCACCGCACTCTGCCCGGCGGCCGGGCACAGGGGCTTTCCCGCGAAGCCGGAGACGGCCGGGCCGGGGCGCTGGGCTGTCGGGGCGGAGGGCGGCAGGGCCCCAGTGCCGTCAGGACTCTCGCTCGGGTCCTTCCCCGCAGGCCCCTGTGTGGGGCGAGCCCGGCCGCCACCATCTCCCGGCGCTGGGCTCCCCCAGCCATCCCCGCCTCCCAGGTCTCCTCCGAGTTCCCGCCAACTCCTGAGGGAGGCTTTGATTGGTCAGACTCAGGTCATGTGCCCATCGCAGAACCAACGGCTGGGCCCAGTAGAGTGTCCCGATTGGCCAGACCTGGGTCATGTGTCCATCCCTGAGCCAATCACTGGGTCCAACAGACGGAATGCACCCATTGGCCAGGCCCAGGTCATGTGCTACTCCCTGGGCTGCGGGTGTCGCTTCCGCAGTGTGCGTGCGGCTGCCTCGGGGAAGGAAGCGGCGTTGCCGACCAGACGGCGCGGGCTCGGGCCTGGAGGCTTCCGCAGCACGGTGGGCGCACGCCCCGCAGTGGGGAGCCGGTGTGGGCGGGTGGAGCCCCGGGGCAGCGCCTTTCCCAGGCCGAGGAGGGCGGGCGCCGCGCGCGGCAGGGGCCGTGGGGCCACCGCAGGACGCGCCGCCCCGGGAGGCCGCTGGGAAGCCCGTGTCCCGGAGTCCTGGCCCTGGTTCCCCTAAGCCGCGTCCTTCCTGTCCCCCGCCCCTGCGCTTGGGACGCCGAGGCCGGGGGTGGGGGTTGCGGCGGGGGACAGCGAGGGATGATCCGGCCTCCCCGCTCTGGAGTCTTCTGGGCCTGAGGCTTCCACCTCCGGGAAGCCCTTCGTGGACCCCGGGGTGCCTCGCCAGGGTCGCCCCTGCTCCCCTCGGTTCCTGCCTGAGACCCTCGTCCGGCGGCCAGGCCAGGTGGGACGGGGGCGGGCCACGCAGGGGTAGTCCCGAGTGCCCCGGAGAGCTGGCATCTCTCAGGTCCCCCAGCTCCGAGGTGCGGGCAGCTGGCTCAGAAACCGCTGGGGGTGCCGTTTGCGCCGCTGTCCCCATGCCTGCGGCACTGCCGGGGCGGACGGAGGGCCCTGGTGGGCACGGAAGCGCAGGCGGGCGCCGGGGCTCTGTCCTGGGGAGTCTGCGGGGGGCGGGGGGGCGGGGTGGGGTCCGGTGAAGTTCTCAGAGCCACCTGCCCTGGGGACGCAGAGGCGCGGCAGGTAGGTACCAGGACCAGGCCTCCGCCCCCCACCTGGTGTCCCAAGGGTGGGAGGGGCCGCGCCGCCCCAGGGGCAGAGTGGTGGAGAAAGGCGAGAAGGCCTCCGTGAGGAGTGCCAGCCCCTTTCAACGAGCAGGCCCAGAGGGGCTCCAAAATGGAACAGCCCTCGTGTCCTTCCCTCTCGAAGCCACTTGCTACTGGGGGCTGGTGGCTCTAGGCCTTCTAGCTCGATGGTGGCCACTGAGTGTCGTCTCAGTGAAGCAGAGAGCACGCCTGCCAGGCAGCGTTGTGTCAGCCCACTGCCTCTCCTCTTAGGCCTTTAAAAGTGCCTGTGACGCAGGCCGACACAGCCTCCCCAAGGCAACTGGGAAGTGTGTTCCGGCAGCTGTCTTTGCTTTGGCTCAAGCAGACTCTCTAAATGATATTTTGTGCCTTGGCCTTTTCCTTTTAGGTGGACGGCAGCGACCCCAGAGGCGTGTCTAGGTCCAGGGGATGTGGGCCGGCTGCCGTGCTGCCCAGCATGGGGTGGCCTGGGGGAGAGGTTTCTGCCGGAACGCGGCGGCTGGAGGAGACCCCAACGGGGTGGATAGAGAGGTCCGGGCAGGAGGCTGCCCCTCTGCGTGGACAGTAAAGTTCCCAAGTCACGAATTGAGTGCCCTGTGGCAGGGATGTGCGAACCGGGCTGCTGCTGGGGTGGGGAGGCTTCAGCCCGGTGGGCTGTGCAGGGTCTGGGCCCTGACCCTGGTGGGCAATCTCCAATCCGTCCTCACCCTCCCTGGGTCGTGCTCACGCAGGCCGCACGAGGGCGCTGGAGCTCCACCGCGGCTGGACTGGGACAGGAGGCGAGGCCCAGGACCCTCCTGGTGGAGTGTGGGATCAGAAACCCGCTGCCTCTGAGGATCCCACCCACCGCTGGGGCTGGGCGGGGGTTCTAGGGCCTCCCAGCCCTTGCCAAGTGGGGGAGGGGAGCAGCCAGCCCTGCAGTGGGAGGAGGGCAGGCACTGCTTCCTCCGAACAGGCCAGGAGGGCTTCCTGGGGGATGTGGTGTCTCTGGCAGAAGCCTGGAAGGGCTGGAGGCAAGGCTGGCATGCAGGTTTCCTCGGGCCAGTGGGTGGTTCCTGTGCCAGTGAGGGACAGGGCAGTGGGTATCCTTGTAGTCACAGTTCCCCAGGAAGGTGACCCATCCATCCTACTGTGGAGTCCTCAGCCCCCACGGTGGCTTCACTGCCCCCTCCACTGGGCCCCCAGGAGGCCTGTCCCTTGCAGGAGCCCCAGGAAGAAAGGGGCAGGACACCACCCCATCCTGCAGGCTGGAGCTGGGGCCAGTGAATGATGGATGGTGGGCAAATAGAGGTGTTAGCAGGCGCGGGCAGGGGAGACACCCATTCCTTGTTAATATTTATTGACTCTGCAGCCCATCACTCAAGAGCCTCATAAATATTAATTCCCAATTAAACATTTATATGAAGGAGATTGCTTCCCCTCCCCCTCAAAGAACCTGCTTGAAGCTGAGGCCACTGGTGGCTGCCAGCAAAGTGGGGTCTCCAGGAGGGGCCTGGGGGGTGGGCTGGAGCCTGTCACCTGGGCTTGACCTTGAGGGGTGCCCAGCCTGCGCCTGTTTTCCATGTCCCGGTCCCTCAGAATGACCCCTGCGGCCTGGTCATGGCACCCGAAAGTCTCTGTGGCCATGGCCCTTGTCTCCAGCTGCAGAGTCAATGTCTTGAGAAAGTCACCCATGTACTCTATCAGCCATGTACACTTAAGTAAGATTTAGTTGGAGGCTGAGTGGGAGAGAACTCTGGCAGAAAGGCTGACATGGTCTGGGGCTGTGCCTCGGGTGCTCCAGTGGGCTTGGTGCTGACAACAGCCACGGTCCCCGGATCCCCTCCAATCTGCCCTCCTCTCCGTGGCCGGGAGCACCTCTTTTCTGTTGATTTTTGGGTATGGATGCAGAGCTATGGTTACTGTCATCCTTAGCGTTGGCTCCCATCAGGCCTGTCCACAAAGTGCTTCTCCTGCCCACCCCCTCCTGGCCTCCCACATTTTCTCTTATATCTTTGATCCATCCGCAGCTGATGTTTTAGAGGGTGCACTGTGGGATCTAACTTTATTTCTCTCCCTGTAGTGTGCCATTTCCCTACACCGTGTCATCTTCCTCGGTTTGTGGAATCACCTTTTGCCTATCTGACTTCCCCCATGTCCCCGAGTCCTTTCAGGGTCCGCTGGCTCCTCCCCTGGTGCCCACTGGCTTGTATCTTCCTGTGTTGTTACGCTGGCTTTGCAGCCGTCTGCATCCTGGCGCAGCGAGTGAGCCTTTTCTCTGCTTTATTCCCCGTCAGCTCCGCATTCCTGGGCTCGCCCTGCCGCAGTGCACTCACAGCGGGGCTGTCCAGTTCCTTCGAGCCCTTCTGGAATGATGATTCACGTGGCTTGAAGCTAGACAGGAGTTTGGGGGCGCTGTGGCTTGTGCTGTCTGGACTCACCCCGCATCTGACTGTGGCACCTTCTCCTGCCAGTCCTTTGTGAAATTCCAAAGTTTTCCCACATAAGTCCAACCTGTCCTATGGAAATTTGATTCCTAGCCATATCATTGCTTCGGTTGCTGTTGTGAGTGGCATCTTGTTTTCTGGGTGTTACCGTGGGCATGGAGTCCTACTACTGATTGTGTAAGTTTATCTCATAGCTGCTATTTGTTCTAGCGGTTTGTTGACTCGGTTACGTTTCTGCATAAATGGCCTCGTTATCCACCAGCTGTGACAGCTTTGTCTCTTCCTTTCCAATCCTCGCACTTCTCACCTCATTTCATTTCCCCTGGCTTGTGGTGTCTCTCGGGACCCTCAGGGTCACGTCCGACTGCGTGGTGATGAAGACGCCTGACTCCTGGTCTTGAAGATTCTGTCTTAGATCTCTCGAGTCTGATGCTTCCTGCGGGTTTCTGGAAAATAGGTTTTGTCAGGGTAAGGAAGTTCTCTTTATTTATAGTTCTGGGAGTTTTTAGGAATCGTAAGTAGATGTGGCACTTCACACAATTCTGTGTCTGTGGAGGTAATTCCTGTGGTTTTTTCCCTGTAGCCCCTTTGGTGGCCTTGACGAGTCATGCTGGGAGATTGATCCAACTCGAGCCCTTCTTGCTCCCTTGGGTAGACCCCGCTTAGTATGTTGTCACCATTTTGTTGAACGCCACTGATTATAGCACACCACTGTTGTATGTACTCCTAAGAAAGAAAAAACCCTGCCTATAAAGCAATGTCACGGCGCTCTATCTCTGCGGCCCCGACCTCTGGACTGTGGTGCTGGTCAGTGGCCTATCGGGGGCCCGGCCACACGGCAAGGGTGGGTGGCCGGCTGGTGAGTGAGGTGTCCTCTATGTTTGCCGCTGCTCCCCGGGGCTTGCGTGACTACGTGGGCCCTGCGTCCTGTCAGGTGAGTGGCAGCACTGGATGTGTGTAGGAGCGGAACCAGCTGCGGAACCCACAGGATGCCAGGGAGGGACCTGGGCTGCTTCTTGTGAGGGTCTGGGTCGGGGGGTCTGGGTGCAGCTGGGCACTGCTGCCCGTATCAGGGAGCAGATGCAAGTGCGGGTCGTCCCTGGCAGGGAGCTTTGACTGCACAGCGAATGTGGTGCGCTTGGGTCATCCTGGGACTGGCCCTGCCCCATCCTCCCGTTCCGTGAGGACTGTCTTCCATGAAGCCAGCCCTGGTGCCAAAAAGGCTGGGGAACAGCTGCTCTATCACATGAAAGTTCTACTTTATATTCATCGAAGGGCTCTTTTAGATGTATTTAATCTAGGACTTTATCATGGCTCACTCTTGTGCTCCGTGGAACAGAAAATCAGTGAGTTAAGGCCGTCCCAGCATCACTCTCAGAATTGGACTCCTCCCACCCGGCTTGGCCTCGGTGTTGCTGGTGTCTTGTTTTCTGCACAGAACTGTGGCATGCACAGTGTGCGTGCTGATGGCACGTTCCAGTCCCTCTGGGATCCGCTCCAAGCTGCTGACGCTGTTCCCGTGATGGCCCTTAGGTCTGACATCTCCCCAGGCTCACAGAACCAGGGAAGGACTGTACTGATGGTTGTAGTTTTATTGCAAAGGGTGCAACTTGGGGTCAGCCAGGTTCATCTTTCCTGGTCGTTGGTGCTTCCTCGATCATGTCAGAACATGCCAGGGGAAAGCTCCCAGCAGCAGCCGGACATGCTCCTTAGCGGCCCCTCCATGCTCTGTTGACAGACCGGCCAGGCCCCTGGAGACGTGCAGACGTGCTTGCCTGCAGGCATCGTGGCCGCACCAGCCTGCAGCCTGAACACCAGGATGGGAGGTCACCGCTGCTGGAGGGCTGGTGAACCGCATGTCACTTCTGTACAAACTACCCACGGGTCTCGCACACCTCACCGGTTAAAGGGCATGGTGTCCAGCAAAACCGTACCCACTCCAGATGCCAGCTGCAAGTTAGGGACTTCTGCCACCCACACTTATGGCCATCTGCTGCCAGTCCAGGGGTTCCCATGACAAGCCTTAGGTCTGATGACTCCCTAGGCTCACAGAACCCGGGAAGGACTATACTGATGGCTGTAGTTTTATTGTAAAGGGTACAACTCGGGATCAGCCAGGTTCATCTTTTCTGGAGAGGGGGGAATTTCTGAAGTGGAGCTGGGTCTCATGGCTACTGTGTCTGGCGGCTCCCCTCACTAGCTAGTCAAGGCTTATTCCTTAGCCTGGCGTTCCAGGCCTGCTGTGGGCCGAGTGATTGTGTCCCCCAAATCCACCTGCTGAAGCCCTAACTCCATGTGATGTATCTGGCAGTGATTAGGTTTAGATGAGGTCACAAGAGTGGGCCTCCTGGCAGGATTATTGTCCTTAGAAGAAGAGGAAGAGAGAGATTGCCCTCCCCACGAGCACGTGCCAAGGACAGACCACTTGAGGACACAGCGAGAAGACAGCATGTGTAAGCCGAGACGTGGACTCACCAGGAACCCGACGGCTGCACCTTGATCTTGGATTCCAGCCCGGAAATTGTGAGAATAAATGTCTGCTGTTTAAGCTGCCCCTCCGTGGCATTCTGTTCTAGCAGCCTGAGCTGGCTAGGATAGTCCCCTCTCCGGGTCCTGGTGCCCTCTTTATCCCCAAAATGCCTTGGATAGGCATGTCACATGGACAGCAGTGTGTTTCCACCTCTCTGCTCTGGCTGTGCTGGTCCCTCCCCTCACCTGGCAGGTCCTGACTCTGTGCCAAGGGCCGGTTCACACGCCATCACCTGTCAGCTCTCAGGGAGCTGAGCCCTTGCGGGGTCTGAGCTCTGAGGCCCCGAGTCTCGCCTACAAAACGGAGGCGTCTCCTCCTCTCGGCTGCAGGCCAGAACAGCTTCCTCCAGCAGGCAGGAAGCGCACGGGGGACGAGCATACACCTGGGCTGGAGTGTGGTGCAGCCTCCCTGAGCTGGGGCCTCTTGGTGCTGGGGACCGGGCCTCGGTGATCTGCACAGGGCCCCACACACGGTGCATATCGCACATCGGGGCAGCTGGATGATCTCATGGTGGGGGAGCTTGGGAGGGTGCAGGGGTGGCTCGCCAACGGGCCTCATGGGTTCCCACATCGCTGGGCTGGCCCTTGTGCCCTAGCCTCCTTTTCCTGCCTGCCACTTGTGGACTGTCCCTAACCTGTGCTGGGCCATCTGGGGTCAGGTCAGGTCTTCGTGGGCTGACTCAAGCCATGGCTTAGAGCATGTACCCAACAGGCCGCTGGCCCATTCCCAGGCCTTCTGGCTCTGGCAGGGCTGCCTGTCGTCTGGGGGCAGCCAGCCGGTCAGCTGCTCTCCTGGCCACCCCCTCACTCCCCGGGATTTGGTGGATGAGGCTTGGCTGGTTAATTATTCAGTAATTTAAATGAGATAGTAAAAAGCTTTTTATCGATTTGCATACAAAAGCTATGAAACCCGATATATCCTGAACACGGGCAAATCAGTGGGCTGTATGAGGCCGCTATTCTGAGCGCCAGGCCGAGCTGGGAGAGGACATCGGGGATGGGTGGCTGTGCCTGTTAATGGCCCGGAGATGCGAGTGCGTAAAATTTACACTTTCCTGCAGGACCATCATTCCTGCTTCTCTAGCGGGTGTCTTAAATGTGCTCTTGTGTATATAACGTAATTTGGTCATAAAATAAAAAGCAGTAGCTCAGAGAGGAGCCTGGGTGGACCATTAATCGCAGGGCACGGTGGGAAGTCTCCAGGTTGTGGGGGTGGGGTGGGGTGCAGGGAAGGAGCCATGGGGACCTCCCCTCCCCGCGGGAGGGACCGCTGTGCGAAACCACAGCTCTTCCCCTCAGGCCCAGGGCACTGGCTATAGGGCCAGTTAGGAGCTAAAGGGGGCCTGTGTACCCTAGCATGGGCAGCCTGGAGTGAGGGTGGGTGAGACCCCTGCCCCAGAGGGCATCAGGCTGGGTAGAGAGGGTGGAGGTGAGCCCCTGTGGCGGGAGGCTTGGGCACTTGTGTCAGGTCCAGGAGGCATTTCCTGGGCTGGGACTGCAGCTGGGGGCCCCTTGAGGAGGGAGCTCTGGGAAGCCCACAGACATGCCCAACAGGGAAACTCCAGGAATTGTCACCCGCTCACCAGGGCCCCAGCACTGCCCTGTTCCCTGCGGTGGACACTGGGTTCTGCTGGGGACTGGTGGGTACCACCCAGAGGCACTGGGACCACGTCAGGGACTGAATGTTTGTGCCACCCCAATTCCCATGGTGAAGCCCACACCCCCAGTGAGGCTGTATTTGGAGGAGGGTGGTAATCGCACCGGGAGGGTGGGGAGGTTGCAGGGGACGATTGTGGGATTGTCGCGTCTCAAGAGTAGAGATTGCAGGGGACGATTGTGTGATTGTCGTGTGTCAGGAGGGGAGTGGGACAAGGGCCACCCAGTCTCGCCCACCAGAGCATGTACCACGTCATTGCCACCCTGGGCTTCCTGCCCAACTCTGGTGGGCTGGAAAGCCCCCTCCTCTCAGGACACAATCTCCCAACAACGTGGGGCCGGACCCACATACCCGTAGGTCGGCCCAGTGGGGTGAGGCTTCATGTCTGCTGATACTGCAAAGCCGCCCCTGCTGGCTGCCACACTGCCAGCCCTCTAGGAGCCCTGGGACCTCCCTGGGATGGCAGGGGTGGCTCCCCAGGCTTCCTTCTTGGGCACCTTGTTCATGCCTTTATTGAGGCATCCGTCACCTGGGCATATGTCAGGCCCCCTCAAGGTACCAGGGGGGTGCGGGTTGGTGGAATGAGAGATGCCCTTTCGTGGGGCCCTTCCGTACTGTGACTGCTGCTCCCCTCCCCCTTCAGACCTGTTCCAGGGCAGTGGGCTTCCGTTTCAGAATCTTCTCTGGGCTGCTAGCAGGTTCTCAGCAAGGCTGGGGCTTTGGCCCCTGTCTTTCCCCTCTCATGCTCCCTGTAACATAGAAGTGAGTCCTGGTGCAGGCCTGGCTTGCCTGCTGAGCAGCAGAGGCCTCCTCTGCAGAGAAAATGCTTATCCTTGAGGTGCAGCTTGAACTCCCCCGCTCTTGTTTGTCTATTGAGGCAGCCAGCACCCTAGGTGGCCCCTGGCCTGTCACTCTCTCTGCAGGTGTTCCTGTACTGCCAACTTGTGCTCCAGGTTCTGTGTGTGGGACTGGGCTGCTGGGGCCAGGCCCGCTCCCCTTTGGGGTCAGCAGGCTGTGGGGCACCAGGCCGTCTTGGTGTGCATGTGTACCCCAGAGTCCTGCCTCGGGGAAGATGCCCCTTGGCACAGGGATTGGGCTGTAGGGTGTGTTTACCTCTTTCTTCTCTTTCCCCAGAGGCACAGACTTTGGGATCAGGAGGCCAGGCTGGTGCTTGGTCAGCCTACCATGCCTCTCTGAGCTTCAGTTTCCCTCTCTGCAACACAGGACCTGTGAGGTGCTCAGTGGGCACTAGCTCCTTCCCTCCTAGGGGCTCCACTTGGGTAGGTAGGTGGGTGGGCAGGATCGGGCAGCAGCTCGGTTGAAGTCCTGGGTGGGCTGGAGAGAAGGGGGAGGTCTCAGTCCTGGCCAAGGTTGATGGGATTTGGGAGGCATGACACAGGGACCCTATCTGCTTTCTGGGACTAGTCACCCACCTCAGTGTGGCCAGCTGAGTGGGGTAACATGGTAGCTCCTGGTGTGGACAGAGCTTCTGGTCAGCTCCCCAGGCAGGCATGAAGCTGGCCCCACTGGCCTTCCTGTCTGTCTCTTTCTCCCAGCCCTAGGAGAAAGGGTCCTCAACAGATGTATGTTGTTTATTACAGTCATTTAATCAGTGCCAGTCTCTCTGGAGCTTCTAAGAGGCCACAGGAGGGAAGATGGATTAGGCTGAATTGTCAAAGACCAGGTAGAGGCCAGTGAGGGCTGGTTCTGAGCTGGGAAGACAGTGGTCATGCCAGCCAGACTTCTGGAGTGGTGGCTGAGGCCTGGGCTCCAGGAAAGGCTGCTTTGTGAGGTCCACTGTGTGGTTGGGACCCTGTGTAGCTACCAGAGGTGGCAGGACAGCAGGTGGGAGCTGGTGGGGGTGAGCCTATCACCAGAGCTGGCCTTGGCAGCACAGCTGTCTCCAACTGTGGGGCTGCTTCTCTGGGTACTGCAGGGGCGCAGGCCAAGTCAGGGAGCAGTTTCACCAGCAGGCCCTGGTCTGCTGCCATTTCCATGGCCAGCCTGGCCACCATTACAGCCTGTGGAACAGCCCACCACCTGCTTGGCCCTGACTGCCCACCAGGTCCCAACTGCCTGCTGCCTACTCAGCCCTGACCCCTCTTCCCGCAGGTTGGATCAGCATGTCGCACCTACAGTTCTGTTCCTGGCTCTGAGGCCCTGTCAGAAGCCCTGCTTCTGGCTTCTCCCTAGTCTTAGCTCTGAGGCTCACACACCAGAGCTTGCGGCTCCATATCTCTGTCTCCAGAGCTTCTGCCAAGCCTGGGAAACCATTGAAAGATCCTAGCACTGTACCTGGGCCCCAAGATGCCACCCTGGATCCTCCACTACAAGTGACCACTTATCTCCACTGGGAGCACACTCTTGGTTGAGGTCCCCACAGGTAGAAGGGCCAACTTCTCTTCCTTTGAGGAGTTGTAGTGGAACAGGGTTGCACAAACATGGAATTTCTAGCCCACTGGCATTCTGCGAAGATGCACACTAGTGGGTCAGACACACAGACTGGGGCTTGGGGAGGTTTGAGAGCTGGACTCGGGTAGTGAGGGAGCACATGTGGACTCCACTGATGGGAGTGTGCTGTGGGGGTCCAAAGAGCAGTGATTTGGGAGAGCACTCACGCCTCCTTGCAGAAAAACTGCACTACTGGACAAGGGCTGAAAGATCCCAGCTCTTGGCCTTAGCACTCGAGAGCTTAGGCCCCTCCTCTGTGAACAGCCCTCCTGGTTTAGAGAGCTTGTCCTGATCCTCCTACCAGTGGCTCCCCTTACTGGCTGGAAAAGAACTTCTGAGGCTGGCTGAGGCTTTGCAAAGCCTTTCAGGGTCCCACAGCCTAGCTGTGACCTGCCTGGCTCCTTCCTCACCTCAGTTGGAGCAGAGATCAAGCAACCCCCTGGGAGCTACAGGGTCCCCCTAAAGGTTGGGGCACTGAACTACCCCACCTGGGGGATGAGAGCTTACCATGAGCACAAAAGAACATCTCAGCAGCTGGCTCTTTCACACAAACATCAACCAATGATGGGGGAACAACTCAATAGCTCATCATAGTGCCTTTCAACTCAAGCAAACAGGGTGTAGCTGATTTGTGCTCACAAGAACCACCTGCCATCCCGGAGATTAAGCTGGGGACCCAACATAATTCACACTGCTGGGAAGAGATGAAGACAGCAGGTCAGAGGCAATGCAAGAGGATCTTTAAACCTTCCTGAACACCCCATAGGCAACTCTGGACCAGTACTTCTCTCCCTGGCATGATCAGGGATTGATCTTTGGGGACTCAGAGATAGGCCTGCAAGCCAAGTCTGGCACCCCCAGGACTCAGTCAAGAGGCCAGATGAGAAGGAATCAGCAAAAGAACTTTGGATGTATGAAAAATAAGAGTGAAAGGACACCCCCAAAAGAAAATAATAACTCTTTACCAATGGATGCTAACTAAAATGAAAATATTGAATTGACAAAGAATTCCAAGTATGAATTATAAGTAAGCTTAATGAAATACAAGAAAAAAATGGAAAACCAACACAAATCACAAAAACAATAAGGAAATGAATGAAAAATTCACCAAAGAAATTGAGTTATTAAAAAAAATCAAGTAGGCCGGGCGCGGTGGCTCACGCCTGTAATCCTAGCACTCTGGGAGGCCAAGGCAGGTGGATAGCTGAAGGTCAGGAGTTCAAGACCAGCCTGAGCAAGAGCGAGACCCCGTCTCTACTATAAATAGAAAGAAATTAATTGGACAACTAAAAATATATGTAAAAAACTAGCCGGGCTTGGTGGCGCATGCCTTGTAGTCCCAGCTACTCGGGAGGCTGAGGCAGAAGGATTGCTTGAGCCCAGGAGTTTGAGGTTGCTGTGAGCTAGGCTGATGCCACGGCACTCTACAGCCCGGGCAACAGAGTGAGACTCTGTCTCAAAAAAAAAAAAAAAGTGAAAAGACACCCCACAGAATGAGAAATAATAATTTCAAATCATATTTCTGCTAAGGTTCTCCTACCCAGAATTTAAAAAGAGCAATTAACAACTCAACAACAAACAATTCAACAACAAACGAATTGGATAAAAATCATGAATAGACATTTCTCCAAAGGTACACAAATGTTCTACAAGTACACACAAAAAATGTTCACCATCATTAGTTATTAGGGAAATGTAAATTAAAACCACAATGAGATACCATTTCACACCCACTAGAATGGCTGTAATGATAAAAATGGTTGAATGACTTCTAAAATAAGTCTTTCTCTGAAGAGTTATGATCTCACAATGTTGAAATAATAAATTCTAATTATAATTACAGCAATTGTTTTGATTAGAAGTTTGGTGTCTAAGTTATTTATTCTGTTTAAGTGAACAGATTAATAACTCATGTACAAACACAATTTATAAACATTAAAAAAATCTAAATGTCTGAAGATAGGAAGGAATGGTAAAAAGTATGAAAAAAAGACTTTGTGCTGAATTTTTATTAAGCTACTACAAAATGTGTTTTCAGAAAATATCTAAAAACCCAAGCAAATGCTTATTCTATATGGAAAAGGGCAGGACATGAAATTGTATATACATAATTATCTCAGTTCTGTCTCTCATTTTGAACTACACAAAAAAAAATTACCTTAACTTTGTAAGAGCTTAGAAAAATGCAAAGGGAATGAGTATTTAACATTTTGCTGTAAACTATGAGAAATGGGAGGTGGGCTTAGAGTTTATTTTCTATTCATGTCAAGTTTTTTATTTTTACGAAGTGTCCACACTGTGCATGTAATTCGTTTGCAACTGGGGGAAAAGATTTTTTAAAAAGAAAGAAAAAATCCTCAGGAAGTAAATGGAATGACAAGTCAGTAAAAATTATGTAGATTGGGTCAAAATGGCAGACTTAACACTGAGCAACAGCGCATTTGTCTCATCCTATCCCAAATCCCTTTCAGTGACAGGAAAGGCAAGTTTTTGTATATCAGGAATAACCCCATAAGGGCACGGGGGAAGAGGAAAGGGAGAATTCTTGGAAGATGAAAAGCATACGGGGGACGGGTGCTGAGAGAGGGTGAGGGTGGAGGTGGAGTTGGAGGTGGAGGTGGGGTAGACAGTCGGAGGGGGGCGGTACTGGAGGAGGTGAACTGGAGGAGGTGAACCTAGGCGGTGTGAGAGAGGTGGTTGTGGGCCTGACAGCTCCTGATTTTGTGGAAGAGGCGGGGCTTCCCCTGCCCAGGGCTGTGGGGCTGGTTGGTGAGGGGTGACGGAGGAGGGGCGCCGCGGTGTTTGGCAGGAAGGGGAGGCCTCTCTACTGGCAGGCCGCTGCGCTAGGAAAAGAGGGAGGAGACTGCGGCGGCAGCAGCGGCTAGTGGGAGTCTGATGTGGCAGAGGGGCCGCTGCCGCCGACAGGGAGGTGGAGGGCTCAGGATCCAAGCGCTGGAGACGCCGCCACGGTCCTCTTTGCCTGCCCTGCCGCCCTCCTAGACACACTCCTCACCTACAGATCGTCCTCTCCCAGCTCTTGCAAACACCCGGCTGGACGCCTGCTGATCTTCCTTCGCCACAGGGTCACTGCGGAGGCAGCGGCGAGGTGTCCGATTTGGGCACGTGAGGCCAGCGATCCGGGACGGTGGGGAATCTGCGCCTACAGGCCGTGATAGTGTTGGACGCAGTGCGAGGGGAATGGGGGAATGCCTCCTGTTTCTTCGACCTAACCGCAGCTTCCTTGCTCTAGCATAGCGGAACCGAGCTGGGGAGGAAGGTTAATGCAGGCACGCAGCCTTGATTTCCAGCTTTGCTATGTAGCTTTCGGGAAAAACAGGCGTGGGTGCACGGGGTGAGCTGATAAGGAGAAAAAGCGCACCGTGTTTCATGCATTGAATTTATTTTTTCTTAATTTCCTTTTTCGATCCACCTGGCGAATGTGCTCCTCACAGGCATGAAGACCCCATTTGGAAAGGCGGCTGCAGGGCAGCGGTCCAGAACAGGCGCAGGACACGCCAGCGTGTCTGTTACCGTGATGAAGAGAAAGGCTGCACACAAGAAACATAGGAGCAGACCCACCTCCCAGCCTCGGAGAAACATAGTGGGGTGCAGAATTCAGCACGGATGGAAAGATGGAGATGAACCTCTTACACAGTGGAAGGGAACCGTTCTGGATCAGGTACCTGTAAATCCCTCTCTGTATCTTATAAAATATGATGGATTTGACTGTGTTTATGGATTAGAACTGCACAGAGATGAAAGAGTATCATCACTTGAAGTCCTTCCTAATAGAGTTGCATCATCTAGAATCAGTGATACACATTTAGCAGAAATCATGATTGGCAAAGCAGTGGAACATATTTTTGAGACAGAGGAAGGTTCCAAAAATGAATGGAGGGGGATGGTCTTAGCTCAGGCACCTGTCATGAACACATGGTTTTACATTACCTATGAGAAAGATCCTGTATTATATATGTACCAGCTCTTAGATGATTATAAAGATGGTGACCTCCGCATCCTTCAAGATTCTAATGATCCTCCTGCCACAGAGAGGGAGCCAGGAGAAGTCGTAGACAGCCTAGTAGGCAAACAGGTGGAATATGCCAAAGATGATGGCTCCAAGAGAACTGGCATGGTCATTCATCAGGTTGAAGCAAAACCCTCTGTGTACTTCATCAAATTTGATGATGATTTCCATATCTATGTCTACGATTTGGTAAAAACATCTTAAAAGTCATCTTGAAATTTGCCAAACATGTAAGACTGTAAAATCTGTAGACACAAAAAGTCTTGATTGCTTTCCAGTTTGTAAGAACCATCTTCTCCCTTTTTGCACGTTTTTGCCTGGCAAAAAAAAAAAAAAATGGGACTTCCACCCTCTCACATGTTTTCGAAAGAAACCTTTTGCCCTTCTCTCCAACCTTTTCACTGGTTCTGGTTCCTCTCCACAGAATGATTGAATTTACTGATTAGTGAGGAGGGTAAAGTCTGACATCCATTGGCCCATACTTTTATCTTGGGTGGTGTTAATAGGTTCAACGTAGCTGAACAGCTCTCACCTCACTCTTTTTGGCACTTGGACTCATTGAGCTGTGAAGCTTCCTGAGATATCCCACGTGACTGGCTGGGTAAGTGTCTTTGCAATCTCAAACCCTCCCCCCTCCAGGTGGCTTCAAAAGTCTAACTTGAGGAGGAGCGTAAATCCCATTTTGGTGTCCTGTTCAAGTTGCATTCTCAATTATAACTATAACTGTACTAAAAGTAAGGCTGACATTTTGCTCCCTTTCTGAGTCTTTCACCTATTGCTCAACTGATTCAGAAGTAAGAGAGTAATTACTTTGCATTTTAGTACATAAGCATAGTCTGAGAAACCTGACAAAACTGGTAAGAAGACAAGCATTTAGGGACCAAACTCCAAGTGGAGTGATCAAGATTTCTGGTGGAGCTTAATGGAAGGTTTTGGTTATCAATGACATTAGTGTCTCTCTTGTCTGCAATAGCTATGGCTGGTATCTGCAGACATGGAGTGAGTTTTAACAAATGCAGGCTGTGCTGGAAGACTTTAGCACAAGTGGGCTTTGCCAGCCAGTAGAATATTAAGCCAGGCTCTAGCTGGAGTCCTCAGTCACAGTGCAAAAGCTAGGTTTAGCAAGAGTTGACAAATTTGTCTAGAACCTCAAAATGGAAGAAAAGAACTCTGGAATCAGAATGAGATATAGATTTCTTTCCTGTACCAAGAGAGATTTTTTCAGAAGTTTTAGATTAGGTTTTAGATTTGATTCTTAGAAGACTTAAATATTCCACAATATGAGGTGGGCAAGGCACTTACTAGAAACAGGAAAGGCTGAAAATAGATTTTGCTTCTCTGCGGGAACAGATGCACTCATCTATTATGGTGTCCCAGCAGGACTGTGGAACACAATTAGTGTTAGATAATCAATAGTCTTAATGATGTTTTCAGTTCTGGCATTGGTAGATAGAAATCTAATAGATTTTTGTTAGTGTTTTCATTTTCAACTCAATTTTGATTCTTGGCTGGTCCTGAGAAACTCATGTGCAGTTAAGCCGACTGTGTCAGAAAAGAAGCAATGGAAGGGACTTTGTATGTTCCATTATTAAAGGCATTAGTGAAGGTTAAGCAAAGCCTAGGAAAGAAACGTTGAAAAATAAGCAAGGTTTTGGAGAGAAACACCTGGCCAAAGCCAATGGCTTCTCACTGGGGTTCTGACAGAAGTTCCATTAGCAGTAACAGGCTAAGAAGGCCTTGGACTTCTGCACATTTGGGGTTGGGACTCATGGCAGTTCAATCAACCACTTGGGAGATATCTTCCAAATTAGTTTAAGTTCACAGGTCATGGAGTCCAGACTACTGGCAGAGACAGACTGGCATCCTGCTGAGGATGAAACCAAGAAGATATTCTCTTTTCTCCTATGTTTTCTCTGTCTACTTTCCTTCTTTTCAATGCCACTAAGTCTCTGCTGTGATATTTGACTGACAACAGCAATGTGGGTCTGTATTGTCCTATGTATTAAGTCCTGGGGGCATAAATTTGCTTGAGAAAACTGTTCTGCTGGCTGGAAATTAGTGTACTTTTTAATTTTTTGGATGTGAGGCTGATACTGTGATAATCTTATGTCTTATTGGCCCTTTGGACTCTTAAAAAATGTATAACATGCAATTGTGGGGTTAGGTTAATTCAGCTCCTGAGGTCCTGAAGGAACTACACTCAATCAAGAGGAAGACAGCCAGGCTGCAGCTGCTGAAGGAACCCTATATCTTCCCAGACATCTTTATGAAATCTATATGGCTGAAATAAGAAAAACAAGAAATTGGGAAAGGCAGAATTTTGGACTTTAATTCTTTGGACTTTAAATTAGTTTAATTTGAAGCATTTATTTTTCCCTTGGAGTTTAATATTTGGTGGGGAGTGGGTCATATAGTTTAAATTAAGGAAGTTTCATTATGTTGCTGACATTGTATTCTTTGGAGTATCTTAATGGTGTCTTTGGGGATCATTATATAATTGTTGTAAACTATGTCAGGTAATATGGCTGGGCATAATTATAAGTTGGGGATAAAATAGTGAGTGAATTTTCAGCCTAGGGTATAAGATAGCCTTGGAGTTCATTTAATTACTGCCATATTCTGACTCATTTCAGAGCCTTTTGGGGGCAAAAGCAGAACTGCTCACCAATCTTGCACAGATGGTGGCAGAACTTTCCTAGGACATTGCTTGTCTCCTCGGAAGGGGACAGCCACAGCCTTCTTTGTTGACTAGAGTCTTGAGTATTAACCACTGTGGCTTAAGAGAACAAAATTGCCCAAGAGTGTGATGGGATCTATCTTCTCTCTCCATGTTCCTGATTCAAGGAAAAAAAAAAAAAGACTTGCATCTCTCAAAAATATTTGGAAGAAAGTTTCTGCCCATCTTTTCTTGCCACTCATTCAATCTTATCGTGGGATGAGGAATAGCTTGATGAGATTGAGAAAAGGGTTATAATGGATAGGCAGGCTAGTCCCCTTTTGACTCTTGACCTCATTCCACACAGCAAGATGTGGAAAAGACTGCAGTCCTTCACTACATGGTAGGGTAAACATCTGCTCTATAGACGAAACTCTCCCGTTGGGGTGGGGGATCCCAAAGTCCTTAGACTTGAGGTAGAAATTCATTTCAGCCTCAGGTTCAAGCCATGTTCTCCAATCCAGTGCTATGAGCTATAAAGCTAGTGTCTATTTTTATTCTTTTTTTAATTTTAATATATAAATTGTTTTTTAAGAAAAATAGCACATGCCTATGGTAAAATTCAAACAGTACAAAGGGTATACAATAAAAAGTAAGTCTCTTTTCCTCCTTCCCATCTCTGGCCTCAGTCCCCCAGTCCTACTTTCCAAAGGTAACCACTGTTACCAGTTACTTATGTATCCTTCCAGAGATACTCCATGTGTTTACAAGCATATTGTGTATGGGTATATGTGTATATTAGGGTTTTTTTTACACAAGTGGTGGAATACTGTACATGCTGTCCTGAATTTTGCTTTTTTTCACTTAACAATATATTAAACCTGATATTTTAATCCCTATTTGATTCTTGTGTACATTTTTTAATTGGTTCAGAATCTGGAAGGGAAGAAGGTATGATTAATTCAAACCTTCAAACCCTAACCCAGTTTAATGAAAACTTACATGACCCTACAAATCCAAAATTTCTGCCAGTCAAATTTTTCTTACTAGTAGAATATGAAACATATGTGAACACAACATATTTTGTGAGAGGAACTCTTTGAGAGAGGCCAGTATATTTTTATTGAGGGAAGTTAAAGGGAAAATCAACTATACATTGAAGCTGTGGGAAAAGTTAATGTACTGTAATCAGTAATCCAAAAATGAACAATCATTTTTTCTATTCAAACTTGCATTCACATCTATTACCATATGCAAATTTATGCTAATAGTTTTGATTTGTCTTTTCTAACAGATTTTCTTGCATGCAACAGGAAACCCATTTCAAACAGGTTTAAACAGTTACCAAACATCATCGATCCATATAACTAAAAAAAATATCCAGAGGTCAGATGGGCTTCAGGCATAGTTTGAATTGGGGCTCAGGCTCGATGTCTGTGATTCTTTAGGATTTTCCCTCTGTGTGTCAGTTTTATTCTCATGCCACCTTGCCTTATAGCAAAATTGGACCAGCAGTTACAGGCTTCAGCAGTCCAGTCTAGAGAAAGATAGATACCCTGTGTCCTATGGTGTATTCTCAACTGGCTTAAGTCATACCCCCAGATTAATCACTGAAGTCCCCTGGATAAAATACACTGGATTGGCTTAGCAAGGTCATATGCTCCATCCCTGAACCCTAGGGTATATCTCTCTGGAACCAAATGGATTCCCAGTAAAATCAAGGGCTTTTGGGAAATGAAGAAGGAATGCTATGAACCAATCACAAACATGTAGTATACCTTCTTCTTTTGAGTACTTAGCATCCTTGGACAACTTTCTTCCCACACATTCACTTTTAAAAATGCCCACACCAACATGTAATGAATTTATGTCCCCGCAGGGGAAAAACCTAAAGTCTTACCCAATTGTATTTAGCATTAAGTTCAGGATCTCTAGTTGATACGCAGCCATCTTAAGATCCACCTTCCTAGCAATCTGGTCACTTATAGTTAAATTATATACTACCCTTCACCTGAACATACCTAATATACACTGGTGGAGAGATAACGAGAGACATATAATAAAACTACCATTTGAAAAAGGGAGGAAATAGGAAACAATACACAGTAGTTTCTGGTTCAAAGCATATATCATAACCTGTTAGACAAGGACTCCCTGTCCTGGCAGTTGAGCAAGTCCTCTGGTCAGATAGCCTCTTTTTGTTTTCTGGGAGGGTTGCCCTTGGTGGCATATTTTGGGGGGATGCCCTTCCTGGGGACTGAACAGCTTTACCAGTCTACTTCATTTTATGTCATTTCTTGTGCCTGGAGTTTGAACAATCACAGTGTTTTGTTGTTGGCCATGATTAGAGTATCTTCAGTACAGTAGTTCTCCAACTTTAGCACACATCAAAATCACCTGGAGAACTTGTTAAACTACAGATTGCTGGAGATTCTGATTTAGCAGGTCTAGGGTGGGGTCCAAGAATTTATATTTATACAAATTCCCACATAAGACTGATGCTGCTGGTCCTGGGACCCCCCATTGAAAAATCACTGACTTACAGGTGACAATTGAATGAAGCCAGAGTCACTTCCTAAGCTTACCTGATGATAAGATTTACCTGGGGTGATTGTTAAATATAAATTGCTGAGCACCACCTTAGATTTAATTAAAATCTCACAGGGAGGAACCTAGGGAAGCTTTACAAAATACTCCATGGGATTCTTATGGTGAGTAATGATTAGGAAACAATGGTCTAGGAAATTAGGTTTTTCTCGCCCCAATCTTATCTCCTGATAAGTCTCCTTTCCCTTGCTTTTGCTCTCACTAAGCTTAGTTTGGGGTAAAGAATTTGACTTTTCCAATCCTACAAAGTTCCAAATTACACAGATCTCTTTCAACTAGGATTTCTGGCAACAAGTGACTAAACTAGCACAGCTTTATTTTCTTCCCTCACTGCTTTCAGATAGGACCATTTCAATAAGGGAGATGGTATGCTTGACCTTAGCTTAAGAAGCACAGATCTGTGGGCACAGGCTCCCAAGAGAGCAAAGAATAAGAGAAAAAAATAGGTTCAGCTGGTTGGACTTAATTTTTGTGAGCCTATTCCTCATCTTCATAGTGGGGGTAATAATCCTTACTCTTTTGGGTTCTGTTGAGTGCTAAATAAGAAACTATATCCTTAGCACTAAACTGTAGTGCAGCACAGATACTTAAGAAAGATAAATTCCCTTTAATTCTCAAGAGAGTCAACCTCACATTCCTTTAGTTAATCTTTATATTTAGCAATGCTCCACTGACATTTAACTAGTGAATATAATTCCAGAAATTCTATTACTGAAATGTGAAAAGAATTATTTAAATAATTCTATGTATGTACATTATAGCTCTTTCCTTCTCTGCTAAGAACTGAGATTGCTTTCCCAAGAGCTCATTAATCTTCATAACATTCCTGGGAGAGCAGGATATTTTCCTGTTTTATAGATTCAATCATTTATTTATTCAATGATTGATGGATTTGTCCATCAAATAGTGATGAAGGAGATAGATGCTTTCCATACTCTCAGGGAGCTTAGATTCTCATAGAGGAGAAAAAGACAAGAAAGATATAGACAAACAACCTATATAATTTCAGAGAGTGATAAATTGAAGAAGAAAATAAAGCAGAACAATAGATAGAGATTAACTGAAATAAGGGGGCTACTTCAGCTAGAGGTTGTCAGAGAAAGGCCTGAGTTGTGAGTAGATATTTGAGCAAATAAGTGAATGATGCGGAGCAAGCCCATGCAATGATTTAAAGGATGAGTGTTTTAGAGAGAAAAACAAGTTGAAAGGCTGAGATAGCTGATGTCATTTATCCATGGCTATTAATTCAGCAATGTGTTTAACACTGAGACCTAGAGCCCATGATTTTTCTCTACTATTCTGTACAGCTAACACTATGTCTCTCATTTTCTGGTATTTTTGTGGAGGTCAAAGGACATTACTGACAACATATTTGTGTGTTTTTCTGTTGCTATCCTTATCCTAGAGAGTAAATAATGGGGCTAAAAGGTCACTGACTGAATGGGAATGGGGCAGATTTCTTCCTTTATCTCAAATTCATTTAACAGGTAAGTACCTAGTATAAAGTTGAAGCCCACATAAAATGTAATGAATGTGCATACCTATTTTTCTGGTTACATTTTCAAGCACATACTATAAGACATTTGCACCATTTAGTTTATATCATTTGTCTCTGGAGGATGTTGGGATGGCAATAAGCATTTGTTGAACACCTAATATGCAACAAGCACATCTTAGTCTTCACAGAATACTAGAAGATAAGGGTTACTGTCTCCATTTTACAGATAGGGAAATCAAGTTTAGAGAGAAAACTGGGGTTATATAACTAGTAAGAGTGCTGGACATGAACCTAGGTCTCTTGATGACAAGTAATACTCTTATTATTATTTTTTGCTAATATTTCCATAAAGAAATGGGAAAGAAGCAGGAACACCAAGGGAGAAGTCAAAGTGATTCATAGCTGTGATCTTCCCCATGACTCATTCATATTCTTCCCTCTCTATCACCTTCCTTCAACAAACACTTTGTTCTTACTGTTAAATCCACTTTATTCATTCATTTATTCAAGAGATTTATTTAGCTCCTACTTTGTTCCAGGCACTGTATGTAGGCACTTGGGATATTTCATAAACAAAACAGTCAATGATCTCTATCCTCATTGTTAGCATTGTTCAAGCAAGAGGATGCTAACAGTAACATAATAAGTAAGTACATTGTGTGAGATGTCAAAAATTGATAACTGTTATGAAAAAAGAAAATTAAAACAGGGTAAGAGGGAAGGAGAGTGGTGGGTTGCAATATTAAATAGGGCAATTAGGGTAAACTCCATGGAGAAGGTAATATTTGAGTGAAGAAATGAAGGAAGTGAGAGTTATCAAAGCATATATCTAGAGAAAGAGTATTCTAGGTAAAGGGAACTACTAGAGGGAAGGCCCTAAGATAGGTGTGTCCTTGGCATGTTCAAAGACCAGCAAGGAGACTGGTTTGGCTGGCACTACATAGGTGAAAGAGAGAGACATAGAAGTCAGAGAGGAAATAAGGAGCCAAATCATATAAGGCCTTGTAAAGCATTGTAGGGACTTTGGTAATTATTCTGCATGAAATGAGGAGCCTGTCTCAAGTTGGGTTCCCCAGGAAACAGACCCTGGAACAAAGTTAATCCTGCAGGAGATTTATGAATCAGTGCCCTTGGTGTCTATACTTACGGCAGAAATGGGAAAGCAGCAGGAGCACCAAAGGAGAAGTCAAACTCTGAAAAAGATTCAATTATAGTGTTAGCTATGCCCACAGGAAGCTCTGGAGCTAGAATGGCCCTTCAGGATTGGGGCAAGATTGACAAACCTTTAAATTCCTACACTCTTCAATCATTGGATATAGATTGCTCCAGGAAGGGGTGTGACCTTGGACAGGGCTACTCTCTGCAGCTGAGGCAATTCCTAATGGGTATGACAGCTGAAGCAGGGTAATAAGTCCATCATAGAAGCATAACCTTGGTGTTGCCTCTCCATGTCCACAGAGTCATTGCAGATTTTGAGCGAAGAATTGACCAGACTTATGTTTTTAAAGCTCTGTGCTATTTTGAGCACAGCTATAGTGGGGGAAAATGTGGAAGCAGAGAAACTGGTTAGGGTACTGCAGTATCCCATGTGTAAGATGAAGATATCTGAGAGGTAAAAATGGAGGTGGTGAGGCCGGGTTCTGTGGCTCATGCCTGTAATCCTAGCACTCTGGGAGGCCGAGGCGGGCGGATCACTCAAGGTCAGGAGTTCGAAACCAGCCTGAGCAAGAGTGAGACCCCGTCTCTACTATAAATAGAAAGAAATTAATTGGCCAACTAAAAATATATACAAAAAATTAGCCGGGCATGGTGGCACGTGCCTGTAGTCCCAGCTACTTGGGAGGCTGAGGCAGAAGGATCACTTGAGCCCAGGATTTTGAGGTTGCTGTGAGCTAGGCTGATGCCACGGCACTCACTCTAGCCCGGGCAACAGAGTAAGAGTCTGTCACAAAAAAAAAAAAATGGAGGTGGTGAGAGGTATTTGGATTTTAGATATATTTTGAAGTAAGAACCAGCAGGATTGTCTCACAGATTAGAAATGGAATGTCAAAGAAATAGAGGAGGAGTCCTGGGTGGCTCCAAAATTTTTGGACTAAACAACTGGAAAAATGAAATTGCACACACAGAAGTGATGAAGGCAGTGGTTTGGGTGAGTGAAGAGGGGTGATCAGGAATTCCATTTAGGACAAGTTGAGTTTTAAGGTGTTTTTAGGACATCAAAGTGGAGTTGTTGGTCAGTTATTAAACATAATGAGTCTTTAGTTCAGGGGAGAAGTCTGGCTGAACTGAATACGTAAACTTGGGAATTTTTCTATGTAAATGATATATAAAGCCCTGGGACTGTACGAAATCACCCTAGGGAATGGTTATATACAGAGAAGAGCAGATGACCATGGACAGAGCCCTGAGTCATAAAGAAATCAGGGAGAAGAGGAGACACAAGCATGAAACTGAGATGTCAACACCAGTGAGGTAGGAGGTAAATGAAGAGTGTGGTGTCCTGGAAGTCCTTCCTTCTTATCCGTCCTTCTGTCCCCTAAATCTTTTTCTGACAAATTCTTTACATTCAGTCTCAAATGTCAGCTCTTCCACACTGCTTTTTTTGCTTTTCAGCTTCTTTGAATAAACCTGCCTGCCACCAAGAACCCATACATGACATTCTTTTCATTGTATCAAAGTAATGTGTCAACCAGTCTGAGCACCCTCAACTCACTCCTTCCTCAGACATCTCTAAAGCTGGAAAGATTTTGAGGGACAATGTGGTTTCCCTCAGCCCACCCCAGTGCTATGAATGAGGTCAGCAGACTAACAGCAAACACCTAGAAGGTAAGAGGTTTATTTTTTTAATCTTCTCACCCCATAACAGAGCAGAGGGCAAATGGGGTGGATGGAGTAAGTATCACAGAATAATGTCTTATTCAAAGGGAGAGAGGGGAAGTGAGCTGTCAAAAGCCTAGCACTAAGCTCAGGTGACTAAGCACCAAGAAGGAAATCAGAGGCCAGGCACAGAAGTGTGTGACTCTTGGGAGGCTAAGGTAGGAGGATCCCTGGAGTCCAGGAATCCAAGGCCCATATAGGCAACATAGCGAGACTCTATCTCTAAAAAGAAAAAAAAAGAAGGAAGTCAGGGCCAGTGAAAAGAGAGCCCTAGTTAACCTAAGACTCTATTATTATTAATATCTGTCCTCTGTACTACATATTCACAGCCAAGTACTACCCAGATGCTATCATTCAGGGATTTGGCTCTTCTTACCGGTATTTAGTTATGGAACACAGAATATTTCTGGTGCACATGGCCTCAACGGGGTCCTCAGTAGTCAATATCCACCCTGGCATAGTACTGACCTTGCACATCCTTTGCCAATCCCACCCACCCAGGTCTATTAAAGCTGTTGATTCCCATGGACATCTGTTGATTTATTATTTGCTGGATATTTGTTGATTCCTGTGGATATATTCTTTGGCTATAGGGCCTCCTTTGCTTAAACATGGATGTCAACAAATCATTATGCACACACTGTCAGATTCAGCCAGTCACATTGTAATCCAAATGGTTCTTAGCCCACTACTTTTCAAAACGTCAGATACTTGGGATGCCATCAGTTCCTCTGTGTGAAATTGTGAATGTTCCTTATGAGATTTCATTCTGCATAGGAAGAGAGAGAAGAATTCAGGAATAGTGTGATGGCTGCAAGAAGGATAGAGAGCCCCGTAGTTTTCTAATACTTACCTCTTATCCTTTCTCTTTTATATTCCTTCTTCCTTTCATTCACTAAAATGTAAGTGTCCTACACACATGAGTGCTACCAGCTGCATGGCAGGAAAAGAACATATGTCCCAAGGTTGACTATGTTGAAAACTATCACCCTGGATAAGGATAGGCAGGTACTGGAATGAATTTTAACATATCAGTATTCCATCTGAAATTGATGATGCCTCTTAAAGTAGATAGTTAACATAATGGAGGAAAGGTAGTTTGTAATTTTGCATGATAAACCGGGCCCCTGAACTGTATGACATTACATAATTTGCCTGGAATGAAGACCACCTTTTCAGCCTGGCATTCAAGGCTCTTCATGACGTGGATTTTTTTCTCCCTTTCCAGCGTCACCATGTACTATTCCTGCACTATTTACTACTATTTCATGCTCCTTATGTCCCAAGCCATTTCCATCAACAGTCCAAGTTGTTTTGAATCTATTGGCTTTTGCACTTGTTTCTCCTGCTTGACATATGCTTCACACTGTTTCCTCGGTGAAATGTGCTCAATTTTTCTAACTTAAACATTTCATCTCTGAAGTCTTTTTTTAATGCCCTAGTATGATCAGTTGCTCCCTCCATTGTACTTACATAGCCTTCATCTCTTTGTTACACTATTTACTGCTACCTCCTGTTCCCCCAGAATGACATTTTCTCTGTGATCTCTTCAGAGGCAACAGCTGTGTGGTTGGATTTCTCTCCAAATCCTAGACATTGCCTAGCACAGAACAGGGTTCCTTCCAGGGCATCAGGAAGTGTTTATTAACTAACTGTCTGGATGAGAGAGATAATACTGGCCTTGGGTATTTTTCTCTCAAAACAAGCAGAAAGGGATTTGCCACAATGGTCCACAGAAGCATTGGAGAGGGGAAAAGCTGAGGTTACAGTAATAATCTTATGACCATTCTTTCAGATGATAGAGCCCATGCCTCTGTGAGGTCAGAAGTTTGCCTTCCTTTTTCCATAAGAGGAAACTAAGAAGGGAAGTGGCAGGTCTCCCAGGTCCCACAGCCAATAAGCAGTGGGGCTGGAACTCCAACCTTGGGTTCCTGACACCAGACCCTAAACTTCTTGCTCCATCTCCCTGGAATTTGGGCAGGAGTTGCAGCTTGAGCCTGACCTGTATGCAATCAGAATAAGGGGTTTCTCCATATATTGCTTCTGGCTCTGAGGGTACCCAATAATGATCCTGGGTGACCCATGATGTTATCCAGAGTGAGCCCATTTACACTGAGAGGATGTAATAAATAAAACAAGGCTCTTCTTGGAGTCAAGCATCCACCTCTGTCCAGCCTCAGGACAACAAAGAGGTTTTCTCACCTATCACTGCTAAGCTGCACCTTTTGAACAAACCCAGTAGGGAGCAGCAGATACTGGGGAGGTTTCTTGCTCCACTTCTACTGTCTATTGCCTGTGGGACATGAGGAAATCAGTCAACTTCTCTTTCCCCTTGGGCCTATCAATTTCTGAAATAAAATTAAAGGCACAGGGAATTAAGGGTAGGGTGTGGTACTCCTGATCCATGCACCTCACAGGTTTTTTTGTGATGTTCTAGTCACATAATGAACAAGGAAACACTTGAGAGGTATAATGGGATATTTAAGTTTTAAAAAGTTTATTATAAATCAGTGAGTGAATGTTACTCTTGCAGGAAAAGTACAGATAGGAAATAAGTGCAAAAGCCAGAAACTAGTTGAAAACCTGCAGTTACTGTAGCTATAAAATATGCTTGTCTATGGGATATTAGGAATTATAAGAGATTTTACAGCCACAATTTTTGGGATCTGAGGATCAGGACTTTTTTTTATCCATTGGTAATTTAAAGTTTGCATTAACAGTTGTGTAAACCTGGACCTATAACTGGCCACCTTTCAAGGTATATGAAGAAGTCATACATGAGAATGAAGGTACCACAGGGGAAAACCAAATCACAAAATGAAAACAAAGAAAAATTTTTCCTAATTATACCATTTGAATCTATAGATTTAGAGATGTTCTAGGCCACTTCTTTCCTCTGTTCTTTCCAGTATTATTATCCAATATATTGCTTTCATTACCTGTCATTTACAAACAAAAAAGATTTGACTAATATGTTTCATTTTTGTCTTCTCTTTAATCCCCTGTAACATTTTGTATCAGTAGTAGAAATGTCAATTTTTTAATTAGATATATATAGAGAGAAGATTGTTAACTGGGTACATGGAAATTAAGGCTGTAAGCATATACAAACAAGGACCAATGGTAAGACCATCACAATAGAATTTAAGAACTATGTGGGCCTTGGAGATTATCTAGTTGACCTCCTCATTTGTACAGAGTATGACCATCTCATTCCCCAGAGAGGGGAAAGGATGTAAAGTAACAGTAAGGTCCTAAAGGAGTCAAGCCTCAAATCAGTATTTCCTGACTCCCAAGCCACACTGCTACTGCTGCTGCTGCTTTTCCATCTTTTTTCCCTCAATTTTTTTAAAGGAAATAAAATGTTAGAGATACATTTGTAGTCCTTATTTTATCCCTACCCCATTTTTTCTCTTTGTCCCTGAACTACAGCTGGCATGTTTCTTTCCTACTGTTTACCTACTGTTTATTTTTTCATTACCTATGTAGCTCCCAAAGATATAGTATTGTTTTTGTGTTTTAAATTTTTACCCATACGGCATACTAGGCCAATCCTTTTGCCCTGCTCTTTTTCATTCATTATTTTTGTGACCTTTTCATGTGGATATATAAAATTCCATTTTGTGTCTATACCATATTTATATATTCTGAAAGGATAGATATTCAGGTAATTGTCAGTTTGAGTCTTTTTAGTTCTTATTATAAAATATCCTTACACATGTCTCCTTCTGCATATGTTTCTTAGTGCATATGCCTAGAATTGCTGGGTCATAGAGTAGGTATATCTTTGCTCTTAATAAATAATGCCAAACTTCTCTTCAAAGTAGTTTCATAGGTGTGTCACATGGAACCATTATCAGCCCTGAGTACCTCTCAGGGTTTGGTGAGGATCCCAGCAGAGCAAAAGTGTGGAATCACTTGTCACCTTGTCAATAGTGTGGTGTCATGAATCATGAGTAGGCAATTTTAAGTCAGTGTGTGGACATGTCTGTCCGCAATAATTATCATAGGTAGACATGGATAACTGACCAACTCATCCTATGAATAAGTTCCTAATAGAATCTACTTTAGGACTCTATCCTGATAATCAGCAAAAACAATTACATTTCATTATGCCTTAAAGTATTGTGAGGACTTTAGATATGATATAAATACACAGGAAAAGATTCCTTTTTAAGATAACTGAAGAAGTAATAGCATCAGCTACTGGGCAGAAAATCATTCCTATACAAATTCAAAAGACCTGTTACAAACTGGAGAAGTTGTAACATGGTTTAAATTGTTTTCCCAGAAAACTAATACAGTTCCTTTGTCTCTTAGAAAATAGAGAAATGAGTCAATTCTGTATTTACAATTTAATCCATATTCAGTTATATTTTGCAGTTTAAAAGGCCATTAACTGACAAAAAAAGAGCAAAGCAAAATAAATCTTGCCTAGGGTACTGGTTGTTTTGCTAGTTGGTTATTTTGGTGCACTTTCCTTTTTACTGTGTCTTAATTTCCAGGTTAAGATGGTAGCTAAGTGGTGAGACATCATCCACTCTTACTTTCCCACTGAATGATCTATGATGGTCTGGAGAATCTCAATGATTGCCTCACCATAGTCTGGTAGAAATTTCTACCACCTGTCATTATAGATAGGGCTTGATTAAGCAACTCTTAGTAACCAATCCAGACTCAGACTTCTTCATAAAAACAGCTGGACCAAGCTGGAAAGAAAAAGCCTAAGTTATTATGTTCATAAAAGTGCACTGTTAGGTTTTATTCAATGGCTAGGACTCCCATATACTTGAGGATGAGGAAAGATTGGTGGAGGTTGCTGAGGTTGGAAATGTATGTTGTGTTTAATCTAACATTGTAATCTACAATGGCCTTTCAATGAGGACTTAAGGAGTTTGGAATCTGTTCTGCAGAAAGAATGGAAAGTATTGATGATTTTGAGCAGGGTGGCAATAGGATCAGATGCATGTTTTAAAAGGTTCAGGGAAATTATAAAGGATAAATTAGAGCTAAAGTGTGGGAGACAAACCTATCGAAAGACTCCACATAAAATTATATGGACCTTACTGAGTCCTGTCATCAGGTAAATACTGATAACTAAAATGGTTTCACCTTTTACAGAGCTTTCAGATTATTTATCCTTAATATTATTATCCCCACATGTGCTCACGAGGAAGCCTCTCAGGTTCTTCTGCTCTTCCTGTCAGGATAGAATGCTCCTGCTTCTGGGATGCTAATCCTTGGACAATCATCTCTGCTAGTAACAGCTGTTCTCCATGGGTGACTGCTGTGAAACCAACACTATGGCCTCTTTTCTATTTAATACTAAGAGTGAGCACAAGGTAAGCTTTTATGAGATTTTACTGCAAGTTTGGTAGCACTAGAAGGAAAATGCTACACTGAATATAACTACAACAAGTATTCAGGCACAGACCCATCGTAGAGTCTCTTGCCAGGTTGACTGCCTTCCCTTCCTGCCTCCACTTGACTGAAGACAGCTCAACTTCCTCCAACCACTGGAAGTGTTCATAGCATCTCCACACCTCTCCACAAGGTGGAGTCAGGGACAAAGTTTTCACCAGCTTCAGCTACTAGGAGTATTTTTTCTTCACTCATATTCAATATAAGACATGCCACCTGGTTATTTCCTATTCATACATTAAATCTGACAGTGGCAACTTATTCCCTCTAGGGGGAAATCTGTCCTTGCCTGCAGCAGTGTGGTGTAGCTTTATGGTTTGAAAAAGATGATAATACAATAGCTGGTACATTCCGTACATTACATGCAGGCCAGCAACAGTCTGATCAAGGTCGGGCTATGGCAAGTTCAACACAGTTCCTAAGTTTCAAATGATCATAAAATCTGGAGGTTCAATCTCAGGCATGGTACCTTAGTTCATTTTCTGTTGTTTATAACAAAATACCTGAACCTGGGTAATTTATAAAGAAATACAATTTATTTCTTGTAGTTCGGGAGGCTGGGAAGTCCCAAATCCAGGGGCCATATCTGGTGAGAGCCTTCTTGCTGGTGGGGACTCTCTGTAGAGTCCGGAGGTGGCATGAAGCATGTGAGGGGGCTGAATGCGGTAACATGCTAGCTCAGGTGTCTTCCTCTTCTTTATCTGCCAGTTCCATTTCCATGATAACCCATTAACCCATCAATTCATGAATGGATTAATCCATTCATGTGAGCAGAGCACTCATGATCCAATCACCTCTTAAAGCCTTCACGCCTCAATAGTGCCACATTGGAGATTAAGTTTCAACATGAGTTTTAGAGGGGACATTCAAACTATAGTGGTTCCTCTGTGTGTTTGTGTATGTGTATGCATGTGTGCACATGTGTATAGGGACACAGACACAGAGAGGAAGAGAGAATGCATATATACACCTGTACATCAAATTCATCTATGTATATATATATATATATACACAATGTTACAAAAATGGAACCATAGTATATAATCCTCCTTTATAAGTTGCTTTCCCCACTTAATATAACATTAACATGTTTGTAGGTTCTTTTATGCAGAGTTACTTCTTTATATAACACTCCAGTGTATGGACAAAGCATAATTTATTTAGCAAATCCTTTTTGATACACATATGGACAGTGTAAAAAATTTGGTTATTATGAACAATGCCACCAAGAACACTGTCATACACATGTATTTGTTCACTTATACAGGAATTTCAATAGGGTAAGTTGTTAATTCGAATCTTTATTTTTTATCTTTCCAGGTAAAATATTGTGGATAGGGCCTTTTGAGTTCTAGAGTCAATTTGAGATCATAGGAGATGTACATTGCAGCTCAACATCCTCTTTTGATGTAGTCCCACTTTCACTGTATTTCATAGGTCCTTTATAGTCTCTGTTAAGGAGTTGTACAATTCCCTGATTTTATTATAGATGGGTAGAGTTTTTAGGGAATTTTTGTTCATTTCAAGGAGAAAAAACATATAAAGGGATAACATCTCCACTCAAAGCTGTATTTTAAATGAACAAAATATTTGGTACAAATGTGGTACTTTTTATTCCTGTAATCATTGGCTAGCAATTTTATTTAACTAAATCTATACTCAAAAATTTGTTTTGGTTCATTGATTTAAGTTCAAAGTGTATCTCAGTTCCTTCACAGTGGAACTGCCATGGGCCATGGCTATTGTCAGAAGAACTAAGTATATAAGTAGCTGCTTCCCTCGAAAAAGATGGCAAAGTCTACTTTTCTCTTTAGAGCAGAATTTCAGTGGCTGGTGAAACTATTATAGCTACAGTAAGCTCATTTATTCCATGATATTTTTTTTGTTTCCCACTAAGTTCAAAGTTTTCTCTCAGATGCCATAGAAACTCACAATTGTTTTATTTCTCTAGGAAACTCAGGTTGCTCTCTTCCTTAATCAATAGGACATTGACATTTAGAATCTTTTCTGTTTCAGCCTCTTGTTTTGAGGCCAGCTTTTTAATTTCCTTAGAGAAACTGCAATGGAATGAAAACTTTTATTTTTCTTCTTTTTACATATGTATATTTTATGAGTTGGGATGTTTTCAATAAAATTTTGATTCATGCAAAGGTATGTTACCAACAATGTGAATGGTAAAAAGATTAATGATAGTACAAATATCCTTGTACCCATCACCCAAAAAAATTCTAGTTAGATATGGATGTTGTAAGGAAAAAAAAGAAAAAGTATCTAAAGGGGACATACAGCCTTAGGCAAAGAAGGATCTCCAAAAAAGCTGATGTGCCAAAAGGATGAGGTCCATGCATTTCGGGGGATTTTTGCACTTCACCTAGGAACCTGCCACAAACACTTAATGTATACAGGATCAAGACTGTGACTAAAGTGTGGCTACTAATTCCTTAGATTTACCCATCCTTTCTAAAAACTAGGATATTAGCCCTGATGTGATCTCATTACTCTTTGCTCTATTTCTAGGTGGCTCGGAGGACAGGGGAAAATTCTTTTTTATAGAAGTTGGAAAAGGGAACCTGACTACCTAAGGTCATATAATTACTGATCTATTTTACACTAGGATTAACAACTGCTGATTTCTGTCCGACAAATGTATTTACTCACTTTGCTCTTCTGATTGTTTTCTTTGAAGACTCAAGTGACATTTTAGACAATCAGTTTGCATGATTTATCCAATGTTAACCTAGAACTACAGGGTTAAAAAAAAAAAAGATAAAAGGGATAGATCGTCGCACACTACTTTAACAAGGGCTATTCAGACAGGACCTGGCCCACACTTAATTTGATTATCTGCTTTCCACTGAATTTCCTCTGTACCAATGTAGAGTCTTCCAAATATCCATCAAAATTCCATAAAACAGGCCGGGCGCGGTGTCTCACGCCTGTAATCCTAGCACTCTGGGAGGCCGAGGCGGGCGGATTGCTCAAGGACAGGAGTTGGAAACCAGCCTGAGCAAGAGCGAGACCCGTCTCTACTAATAATAGAAAGAAATTAATTGGCCAACTAAATATATATAGAAAAAATTAGCCGGGCATGGTGGCGCATGCCTGTAGTCCCAGCTACTCGGGAGGCTGAGGCAGAAGAATTGCTTCAGCCCAGGAGTTTGAGGTTGCTGTGAGCTAGGCTGACACCACAGCACTCTAGCCCGGGCAACAGAGTGAGACTCTGTCTCAAAAAAAAAAAAAAAATCCATAA
>CAUYRT010053668.1:0-29059 GCA_963574885.1 Lepilemur ruficaudatus
GTAAGTTTCTCAGATCAAACTTGTCAAAATCTTTATCTCAGAATAATAATATAATGTATCTCTATCAACTCATAGTAGATAACAGATTTAAACCTAAAGTGGGAAACTATAAGAATATTACTCAATTTTAAGAAACGACAGTGAGCTAGTACCGCTTATATTATCTCGGATTAAGCCTAAGCCCATTATTCAAAGTGAGGTGACACAAGACCCGATGAATGGGCCCCACTTGTACTTGCCATCAAACTGGTATTGACTGATTAACACTATGGTGCTCAAATGGTGGGAGTGATCACTAGGGATTTGGGGGGTGGGTGGTAAACCCACGTCTGAGCGACGTGGTGGGCACTGTGGAGGGGTGGGACATGCTTGAAAAGTAGTTGGGGAGTGGAATTAGGGGTCTCAATAGGGGAAAGGAATTCCTCTAAAACTGATTTATGTGATTAACTGTACATCTCGGTAAATTCACTGAAAAATCATTTAATTGTACACTTAAAATGGAATAAAGGCATGATATGTATAATAAACTTCAATAAAGAAAAAAAAAGAATTCTAGAAGAAAATTTTGGAAAAACTCTTATAGACATTGGCCTAGGGAAAGAATTTCTGAAGAAGACTCCAAAGGCAATCACAGCAACAACAAAAATAAATAAATGGGACCTGATCAAATTAAAAAGATCCTGCACAGCCAAGGAGATTATTATGAGAGCAAACAGAACCTACATAATGGAAGAAAATATTTGCATGCTACATGTCTGATAAAGGGCTGATATCTAGAATCTATATAGAACTCAGGAAAATCAGCAAGAAAAAGTCAAACAACCCCATTAAAAAGTGGGCAAAGGACATGAATAGAAACTTTTCAAAAGAAGACAGACTAATGGCCAACAAACATATGAAAAAATTCTCAGCATCTCTACTCATCTGGGAAATGCAAATCAAAACCACAGTGAGATATCATTTAACTCCAGTGAGAATGACTTTTATCAGGAAGTTCCAAAACAATAAATGTTGGCATGGATGTGGAGATATAAGAACACTCATATACTGCTTGTGGGACTGCAAACTAGTGCAACCTCTGTGGAAAGCAATATGGAGATACCTCGAAAAGCTAAAAGTAGAACTATCATTTGATTCAGCAGTCTTATTACTGGGCATCCACCCAAAGGAAAAAGAGACATTCTATAAAAAAGACATCTGCACTAGAATGTTTATAGCAGCACAATTTGCAATTGCAAAGATGTGGAAACAACCCAAGTGCCCATCAATACATGAATGGATTAATCAAATGTGGTATATGTATACTACTCAGCCACAAAAAACAATGGTGATCTAGCACCTCTTATATTATACTAAGCCCATTCTACTAAGTGAGGCATCACAAGAATGGAAAAAAAAAAAACAAAACACCATATATACTCACCATCGAATTGGTATTAAGGGATCTACACTTATGTGTGCATTTAGTAGTAACATCCTTCTGGTGTTGGGTAGGTGGGAGGGGAGAGGAGAGGAGAAGATGGGTATATTCACGCCAAATGGATGCGGTGTGCACCGTCTGGGGAATGGACGGGCTTGAAGCTTTGACTCGGGTGGGACAAATGTAACCTAAACACTTGTACCTCCATAATGTGCCGAAATAAAAAAAAGATAAAAATAAATCTAATTAAGTAATGTCTTTTTTGTTTTTTTTGGAAAGCTTTCATTGCAAGTTTTTATTGAGGAAAAGTTCAACCAAATGTGAAATAATTATATATATCATATGCAACATTATATAATCTATTATAATATATTAACTTTATCTATGCTGGTACACTTTAACTCCAATGAGTAATCCTCTTCTAAGTACGTTTTCTAACAGTTGTTACCCTAAAGGAAAAAAAAATATTGAATGATTTCAGCATTTCTTTTTTGGTTATCTTAAACATTCTTAAGTACCCTTTTCTTAAGATATTAAATAATTTGGCTACTGTAAATATTAGAACCATTTGTAATCTATGCACATAAAGATTCCTGATATCTTTAAAGATTTTTAAAACATAATGACATTAAGGAATCTATTCAATTTTGTTAGCCAAAATATTTTAGCTAATAAACAGAGCCTGAACAATTCCTTGTCACAAATATTTTTCTTGTGGTCTTTTATCATTTGATTTATTAAGTTAGGAGATATTAGTCTAATAAACCAATGGAACTTAAAAGAAAAATGTCATTTTTCTTTCAGAATAAGCTGAGCTTTGAAATTGTATCTTCACTCAAAAAACATGAATAGATCCACTCTTAAATCTAAACTGAAAAGGATACATGCTTTATCAGTCTGAAAGTTGTACAGAATCAAATATTCAACCTAAGCCTAACCAAAAATAAATAAATAAATGAATAATAGCACTGTTAGCTCATTTTTCTTTTTTCTTAGACTTCTTGGACATATTATAAATCTTTGGTGGATACTTCTATGTAATTTTACCTAAATTACCTAACGACAAAACATGTCAATGCATGCCCTTTAAACTATATTTTTGTATTCATTCATGACTTCTGTTTAATAAGTACGGATAAACACATAATCGTTTATGAAAATACAATATAAAAGGTACAGCATGCAAAAGATGAAGTAAAATAGTATTTCCCAACATATCATAAACATACCAGTGGTAGAATGTGAAAATGATATTAGGAGAAGGCTAATGAACAATCTTCTTTTTAATTTTAATGAATTTTTATTTCTGTGTATGTTAAAATAATGTAACAAGTACATCCAAATCTTGATTTCATGAGCATTAGAAAGATATCTTAAAAGAGTGAGCAGTTAAAAAAACAAATGTTAAGTAAATAATAGTGCAGAGTATATGAAGGTATGGCAACATGATAAAAGAGATCAGAGAAGCTCGGAAGTTTAGGGGACAGTCCTTTAGTTGTCAATAGCAGTATTACAGTGATGTTTCATTTTATGGATGATTATTTAGGTATTTATTTCTGAAATAGCCTGTCTTCCTACAGTATTTAATTATAATTTAATTCTCAAAAATTAGATTTATTATTTCTGCTCAGATTTGGGCAAAACTCACGAAGCTCATGAGGATGTGTATATCACACAAGGAGTGAAGGAAAGAAAAACCACTAACTTGTATTTATTCAATGAGACAACTTCAAAACTATCACACACGCAAAAAGCTTTGCAACTTCAAAACTATCATACACGCAACTTCAAATGCTTTGCAACTTCAAAACTATCATACACGCTAAAAGCTTAAGGCACATACTATGAATTATCCTAGTGGCTATAGAAACTAAAACCTTCAACTCTAGTGATTGATCTCTCTCTGATTGATCTCTCTCTAATTCCCTCTGAAACAAACGCATTTGCCTTAGTGCTGATTAATGTGTTTGATATAGTTTCATCATCTATATATACTCCATGCCTCATACCCCATACTCCATAAAAGTGTATAAGGTTTGTAACATAGATGCAATCTTAATAAATTTGTGTTATACTTTCAGCAAAAGCAATGCTGAAAGTGGTCTGAAAAAGTATTTTGAGAAAAAAATACATTCACTTTAATTATACACAGTATCCACAGGAGAGTCCTTTACAGTGATAAAATCCTTCCATGTTCTCTACTGTTCCTATTTGCCGTAAAAATACCTACTTAATAGTCTATCAAGTTCTTTTCTTAAAGTTTATTGTCACCCATTAACATTTGTTTGAAGTATTAAACTCGTGATGCAAAGAAATATTGTATTGTGATGGAAACCACTCTGAAGTTTGAGCCCCAAGACTTTTTAATCTTTGTGGAGAAATTTGATCATACTTGGAAAAGAGTAGTTTAGTTAGGAGGAGACTATGTCTAAGTTTTTAGTGCTTGAGAAAGAAGTAACAGAAAAGGTACTTGAGGTAAACTCAAAAACTTTTCTTTCTAAATCTCTACACCTTTTGTATATAACCTATTCATTTTTTTGACATCACAAGATGACTTAAGCATCTCCTTGACTTACCAGGTGGCACTGGAATCTGGTCCCCTGATTCTTAGAAATCTGTTCCTCAGATTTTTGTTTGTTTGTTTATTTGGTTGTTTCTTAATGTATGTCATTTGATAAATAGGTTTATGAAAGAAATTCAAAATCTACCAGATAATTATTTTTATTTTTGATGACAAATAAATGAAGTGATTTACTTCTTAACATCAGGACAGTTTTCATCTCAAAAATTATAGCCATTTAAAAATGAAAATGATCTTAAGGATAACTTTAACTAGGTCAATAAATGATCAATTTTTAAAACTTTAAGACCTGCTTTTTTCCATTTGATAAAATATTATAATAACACACTTGTGTCTTACATATGACTACACATATTTTATCTGGAGGTGAAGGAGAAGAAAAAAGAGAAAAGAAGAGAGGAGCGGAAGAATTTTTCTCAGGAAAGGAACTGTCTTAGGATAAAAATGCACATATGTGGTCTAGTTTGTTAGAAAGTTGAGAGCCTCTATACATAGCTAGAAAAAGAGAAGATAAGTTTATTTGCAATAGAATGAATAGTGCTATTTGGGGATATGACAAGCTATATAAGAAGGTAGTCCAAATTGAAGAGAGAGGTGCATAACACCTCAATGGTTTACATTATATAATATTAAATTTTATATTGTTTATAGTCCTACGTTATGGTGTGAAATCCTCTCTATTACTTAGTTTTGGCTTAGAGTTGGTGGTAGTAAGGAGACAGAAGGGGAAGGACTCCATTCAGCAGAATGCCATGGTATGGACAAGGGATAGCACATCTAGGATGTGATATGTATAACATACTTTAAGAATTGAGTTGAGGGGATGGGTATATTCACACCTAAGGGTGCGGTGAGCACCATCTGAAGGATGGACATGCTTGTATCTCTGACTGGGGCAGGGCAAAGTCAATATATATAACCTAAACATTGTACCCCTGTAATATGCTGAAATGTATATATATATATTTTAAAGAATTTAGTTGAATAAACATCTGCTTCCGGACATATGTCTGCTTCCGGACATATGGTGGATTATATGCTTTGGGGTACTCTTCTCCTATGAACAATTTGATCCTGCATACATCATACTCCCCCTTCCCAGGGATATCCTTACTACTATGTCCAAAACCAATAAATAAACCAACCAACCAACAGAACAAACAAACTGGATAGGTCCTGAGCTGAGAAAAATATATGCAGGGAAATGGGAGGCAGGGATCCTCTTAGTTAGATGATTAAAGAAACACTAGCATCCAGGTATGCACTTTGTACCAGCTACTAGTGTGGGTGATCTGAACCTGGAACTCCCTTGTCTAGTCTAGAGTAGGATTGAAATTATGCCAGGTGTGTGGCACCTTCTGGCTATAAGCCAGAAGAAAAAGACAGGAAAAGCATCTTGACTCTAGTTCTTCACGAGTCCCACTGATTTTTAATGTCAAAGAACTCATAAAGATCATAAAGCTCTTGAGGAAACAAGCCACTATTGGTGACAATCAGCAGAAACAATTAACAACCGATTTAGACACCCAAGAACTTCAGATATTGGATATATTAGGATCAGAGTACAGAAAAAGCTGTACAAGCAATATTTAAATGAATAAAAACAATCACTTAGGTGTACATGCAACAAAAATAGAATTTTTAAAATGAAAATCATAGTGGTTGAAAACAATTGAATGGAAGTACTAAATAGCATATTAGATATAGAAATAATGAAGGAATAGAAAACATGTTTGAAGACATTCTCATTTTCTTGTGAATATTTCTGTAATTATTTTTCTTACTTTTTTGTTGTGTCTAGATTTACTGAATTTAGACAATATTTATTGCTTCTATTCTATGAAAGACTGTTATTTAGTAGAATAATATTACTCCTCATCTTTATAATTCTTCATTATCTTAATTTGATAGTCCAAAGGTTATGATTTTTACATTATTTACCATTGGAACCTTAAATAATGCACTGTATTTCATTCCATTGACTCTAATGCAAACCTCAGTCCTCTTCTATATAGGATGAGGAAAACTTTTCCTTTATGTTTCCTACCCCCTCCAAATCCTATCTCTGTTAACTATACCTGTATTTTCGTATCAGCAAAATTTTTAGCATTTATTCTCTGTTCTGTAACCAAAATTAATTGTTTTAACATGTTTTGGGATATGTATATATTGTGGAATGACTAAATCAAGCTAATTAACATAAATTGTATAACTTATCATATTTTTAGGGTGAAAGCACTTAAAATCTACTCTCAGCAATTTTCAAGAATACAATATATTGTTATTAATTAGAGTCACCATTTTGTACATTCGATTGCTTGAACATATTCCTCCTATCTAACTGAAATTCTGTGACCTTCGACCAGTGTATCTCCTGTCCCCTTCTCCCTCCAAGCCCTGGTAATAACCATTCTATTTCCTACATCTGTGAGTTCAACTTTTTTAGATTACACGCATAATAAGTAAAATCATGAAGTATTTGTCTTCCTGTGCCTGTCTTATTTCAATTAGCATAACATCCTCCAGGTTCATCTGTGTTCTCACAAATGTCAGGATTTTCTTCTTTTTTTAAGGCTGCATAGTAAATATTTCATTGTGTATTTTATGTATGTTTTTCTGTTTCTATTTATATGTATATTTTCTGTTTCTATTCATCCAGTTATGAGCACTTATGTTGTTTCCATACCTTGGCTATTGTGAACAGTGTTGCAAAGAATATAGTGGTGTAGATATATCTTCTACGTACTCATTTTATTTCCTTTATTTCCACGTATTTCCAGAAGTGAGATTGCTGGATCACATGGGAGGTCTATTTTTGAATTTTTGAGGAACTTTTTTTTTACCATAATGGCTATACAAATTTACATTCCCATCAACAGTGTGCAAGGGTTTCCTTTTCTTCACGGGCTCTCTAACACATTTTATCTTGTGTTTTTTGATAATAGACATTCTAAAAGGTGTCAAGTGGTATTACATTGTGGTTTTTTTAATTTCCATTTCTCTGATGATTAGTGATTTGAGTCTTTTTCTTTTACATAACTTTTTGTTATTTCTATGTCTTATTTTGAGAAATGTGTATTCAGATCGTTTGCCAATTTTAAAAATTGGATTATTTGTTTTCTTACTCTTGAGTTGTTTGAGTCCCTTATATATTTTGGATATTAACCCCTTATCAGATGTATGGCTTGAAAATATTTTCTCTAATTCTATAGGTTGTATTTTGCCTCTCTTGATTGTCTCCCTGGCTGTGCAGAGGCTTTTTAGCTTTATGTAATCTCAATTGTCTGTATTTGCCTTTGTTACCTATACTTTTGGGGTCATATCCAAAAATCATTGCCGATATCAATGTCAAGGAGCTGTCTCTCTATGTTTTCTTCTAGTAATTTTACAGTTTTATGTATTACAGTTTAGTCTTTAATTCATTCTGAGTTTATTTTTGTATGTGGAATGACAGAAGGATCCAGTTCATTCTTTTGCATGTGGATATTTAGTTTCCCAACCTCATTTATGGGAGAGACTATCCTTTCCCTACATGTATTCTTGGCAACTTCCTTTAAAATCAATTGACTAGGAACTTTGTTTTTTGGCTCTCTACTCTGTTCCATTGGTCTGTGTGTCTCTTTTTCATGCCAGTGCCATATATATGTCATGGACCTTTACCCCTATGTTTTTCTTCCTATCCATGTAAGCTGATGGTCAGAGAAAGAGAGTGGTGACATTTTCCCTTCTCTCTCCTAAGACTAAGGATATTTTTCTAGAGAAACTTCTGGAGAATCTCTCCTTAAATTTTATGTATCTAAATTTGTACATGCTCCTCTCTGAATTTACCCTTGAGCCAGTGGGTTGCCACAAATTGATGGGTAATGGGATAGGTTTTCTCATGTTATCTTGGAATAGTATACCCAAGGCTGCTCCACAGTGGGAAAAGGTGAAGTGGTTGTTGATGTGAGAACCCTTGGGACTGGAGAAACAGTCTGACAGGATATTTGTAACTAAAATTATGCAAGTTAAAATTATTTTAGCTATATATTCTATATATTCTAATTCCCAAGAGTTTTTAGTTAGTTTGTTTTCTTTTTCATAGCATTCCCATCTTGCTTACAAATGCAATATTTTTTTTGGATCTCTAAGAGAAATCCATTCAGGATTTTTTAATATTCTCTTTGTTCCTTGAATTATTCTAATTTCCCGAGATAAATTATTTGTTTATTGTTGGCTCTCTCTTTCAAACTGTCCCCATGTTTGAAGATACTAGTTGTCCATTTATATTGAGGGTTGAAGAACAAAATTAATTTTTCTAGATGTTTCTTTTGCTCTCTGTTTCCTTATAAGGACACTTGAGTAGAAGAATGATTGATGAGGATCACTATATTCTTAGGAAAATTCAGTCCACTATCAGGTTCTATTCCAGGTGAGAGGATGGGGTGACAGCCTTATATAAATGGGCCCAACAAATAAATCTGCAGAAAAAAAATTCTAAAAGCCCAGAGTTTTCTCCATGTTTAAAAAATTAATTTATAGGAGAGAACTTTGCTTTTTCACCTTGGAATAAATACCTTGGTTTTACCTTGGTTTGATGTTCTAAGCACAAGATGTGACTGATCCAGCAGCAGTTTTAGTCAATCCCACCCTCTATCACATCAACTGACTCTGAGATAGGATCTTCTCCTAGGTCCTAACGGACAAGTTTACTCTCACCTCAGATGCAGCCCTCTGAAAGCATATTCTCGGATGCAGATTCTTTTTCTTTATTTTATCAGAAAACATATTTCAGTTTTCTTTCCTCCTTCCAGAAATATATTGAGATTTTATATTTGTGGATGAATGTCCTTCATATTTTCCCAGTTGACATTTGCAGTTGTATACTGTTATTCTAGGAAGTTCTGGGAGGCTAACAAGTGTGCTCAGTGCAATAGATATTTACTGTTCTTTATTCTTGTGCCAGACACTGTTCAATATCCAAGGGACAGAAGTAAACTATGCGTTTACTTCTAAAAAATGTTTTAGCTCCACACAGCTTACAACGGGGAAGTGAGATGGGTAATTTTTTTAAACAAAAAATTAATACAAGATGAAGTAACAAGTGATCTGGAAGAGGGAATATAAAGTGCTTCAAAGATACCCAACATGGGCAGAGAAGACTGTTTAGTGGACAAACCTTTTAAATAAAGAAAGAAAAGATGAGTAAAAGATTGGTAGTTTTAAAAAGGATTCAATGGAAAAGAAAGTGGAGAACAGCAGTATTGCCAACAGAAGGAGAGGTCACAGAGGTTATTGTATATTGGGAGTATTAGGGAAAGAAAATTAGTTGACAGAGCCACAAACACCACGAGACAAGAAAGGTAAAGGGTCTCATCAGTGGGGTAAGTTTTATTAAAGGTTTTGACTGTTATTCCATGAACAATAGAAAAACATTGAGAGCCTGGAATCTGTAGAGTAGCAAGAAGCATTATGGAAGAATTGCCCTGCCAACAAGGTGAAGGATCAATTGGAGGAAGGAGCCTGGATATATGCTGCTTTGTTGAGAAATCTCCAGGAGGTACACTTGAGAGCCCTGATCTAGCATCATGTCAGTGGTGATGAAGACAAGTGGAAAGATCTGATAGGTATTTAGTGTGCAGATTCAATAGAGCTTGTTGACTTGTTGGGTATAAGAAATTAAGTGAATGAAGGATTCAAAGGTGACCGTCACTCAGGCTGTGCCATCTTAGAGTTGTGTGAGATCTGGAATAGAAACAGATGTGCAGGGAAAATGCTGTTGCCCATGATTTCTTCAGTGAGGGATGTGCTGAACTTAGCTGAATTCATGGTCAGCAAGAGAGAGAAAGATTCTTAGCTGGGCTGCCCTTCATTTGGTGGTGCTGGACATTTTTTTTTTCCATTAGGAATCAAAAACTATCTTAGTAACTTTATACATAATATGAATAAAACACTCTTTAAAAAGTAAAAAAAAGAGTGTTTTAATACAAATAAATAAAAAATAAATGAATTAAATAAGATATGTTATTTTAAATTTCAGAGAAGATGTAGAAAGACAATGAGGTAGATGAATACTAGGACAAAGCTTCTAAAAGGGTATATTTTGAGGGCTTTGGGTGGTTGATGGCCCAGTTTCTTCAGGGTTTTCTTAAATAATTGTTTCCAGCAAAGTGTGGCCCGTTTATTTCTTCATATATATGTGAACATGTATGCACACATACATGTTCTGTGCAAATATAGAATGATGAATTTTTCTTAAGATGATTGGGAGGGTTGGTAAACCTAGGGGAAGAAATTAAAGTCTTAAAAAGGATGATAATAGCTAAACAATTATTACATATAAACTGTTTGCCAGATCTCGTTCTAGGCGCTTCCCATGTATAAAATATTCTAATTCTCATACTATAAGGTAGGTATTAATATTATCCCATTTCACTAAGGAACAAAGCAGTTAAGTAACTTTCTCAATTTCACACTTTTAGGAATTGGTGGAATCAATATCTAGATTTTGGCAATCTGTCTCTAGAGTCCACTTACCTAACCATCAAATCATGTTGGCTTTATATAAATACACAAATATCTATATCTTGCGTAGTCATAAATGGAATATCTGCAACCAGAGAGTTTATTCCAGATCTACACATGATAGGACTATATGGAATAGTCAAATGCTTGACTTAATGTGCAGGTGTTTTCACTTAACACGCCACAAAGATCCATTTAACTAATATATGTGACTCTGTTCATACTAAATATATATTTAAAGTAGAATATACTAACTTATATATGATAATAGAATGGAAAACCCACAAAATTTCTGCATATATCATGCATTTCTTTGATCAAAGAGGAAAGCAAAAAAAAAATGATTTAAATCTTTGGACAGAGAATTTGTAAGGCAGGCCAAGAATGTGGCATCAATGTGCTACAAGAGTCCCAGATACAGCAGGGCTGGAAGTAGAGTGACCTTTGAGTGGCTGAATAAGTTAAGAGGATTTTTGAAAATTGTTATTTGTATGTATGCAATTCTTATATGTGAGTTTCTCATAATATGGGCATTGCCAAGCACAGCTATGTTCATTTTTATTTTAATCCCTTTAACATGATTTGATGTGACTACAATCAAAACTTGTCTAAATAAATATACATGGTCTAATTTTGAAATTTGTCAAGAACAACAAAAAATTTCAGATAAAAATAACCATGTGTATATTTCCAAGAAAAATTTGAAGTCATTTAATGCTGCCTTTGGCAGTTTTGAAAGTATGAAGATAAATAAGGATTTAATTTTCTCACTCGAATATTTTCATAATTTGATGAACAAGCTGAAAAAGGTGAAATGACAGCCATTTAAATGATCTTCCAGAGAAGCTTAAAGGGGACCTCACAGTCTTATTTTTTTTTAAAAGCTGCTCTGTGTGGGTGTAGGCAGGCATACATACATTTTATAATTACAGTTAAGGTATCAGAGCATTGCCTTAGATTCAGCTATTCCGTAACTGTGAAGAAAAGGATGAACTGAATCAAAGCCTCTTGGGAAAATTTAAGCAGGGGGTATAATTCATAGCCTCCAGGAGGCTAAATCTACTTATGTAAAAGTGTAAGAATAGATGTGTCATGAGCATAAAAATATCACAGATGGAAAAAAAAAAAATTCTAGATTCCGAAAGGCAGAAGATTGACCTAAAACAACTGGGTATACTCAAGTATCCCTCATGTTTCTAATAGACTTTTGCTATTGTTTGTTTTTGACTTTAAACCAGTGACAGAAAGAAAAAATGTTCAAATGACACACCAAATCATCTATGTGACTCATGGCCAATAACAAATGGGTCACCGACATTTGTTGTTGCTAAACAGCTCCGTGATATTCATCATTTAGGTAGTAGGCAGTTACCAAATTGATGATTCTCACAAAATTAAAATATTAAAAGTAATTTTAATGTAACCAGTTAATAATTATCATAGAGATGCAAAAGCATTCATATTATTATTTTCAGTGGTGCTGTTAAGAAACCCTCTCTCTTCCCCAAAATTGACACATGTGTGGATAGATGGCACATGTGTTTTCGGAGAAAACATACTAATAGGATTGATTCTCATGCCCTGTGACTGATATTTATGTTCAGGTGGAGAGCTTATTTTTGCTCTATATGTAACTAGTGGAACTGAGATAGAAGAGATGGAATAGTCAAATACCTGACTGAATTTTGCAGTTATTTTTAGTAATAGACCACAAAACCCAAGTTGACTAAAAACACTTCATGTAGTTATATAATGTGGTATTAAAGGCAGTATTAGGTTCAAATTATATTTACATTTATTGTCAAGAATTATTTTTTCAATTTGGAGTTACAAAAAATAGCATAGGAACCTAGTGGATTTATTTATACTAAAGGCACACCTGACAATCTAATTTAAAAGCCTCACTTAGGAGATTTTTATTTCATTTCTTTATTAAACTTTCTACTTCCAAAATATATGCTTGGAACATTTCTTGAGATCTCGCGGGTAAAAGTTATTACCCACAGTTGCTACTTTTAGTATTTTTATAGTTATGTGAAATAGCAAATTAAATAGTGAATCTGGCTCTTTAGGCTATTTTCACACACTTTATCTTGAGATATGGTTTTCTTTTAAACTAAAAAAGTTATTTTCTCACTACAGGTTTATAGTTACTTTCTTGACATTAAGTCATAAACATAAAATATTTGCAACTTTTAAATTGAGTGTACATTGGTGTCTTTCAGGAACAATTGTACACAAAAAACTCTGGTCAATTTAAGCAATAAACAAATAAGTAAAAAAAAAAAAAAAAACAAAGAAAGAAAGAAAGAAAGAAAAGAGAGAGGGATTAGCTGAAAGGCTACTCAAGGATTACTGGAAATCAAAGCTCTTGGAGGAGGGTCAGGTGGCTGGCAAGACTCAGCAACAGGACCTCTCAGAACTTTTCTTGAAATCTGTAGTCTGCAAACAGTAGCCGGCATGCCAAGTGCTACATACTACTACTGCTTGTTTTGTGCAGCCTTAAGCTAAGAAGGTATGCACGTTTTTTTTAAAAAAAAAATTCCAATGGTTAAAAAAGATCAAAATATTTTTATTTTATGGCATGTAAAAATTATTTGAAATTCAAGTTTTGAAGTTTATAAATGAAATTTTATTGGAAGACAGTTCCATTTCTCCATTTATGTATTTTCTATGGCTACTTTTGAGCTACAACAGCAGAGTTCCAGTGACAGAGATTCTGTGACATACAAAGCTGAAAGTATTTATTTTCTGAGGCTTTGTAGAAAAATGTTGATCCATGAACTAAAGAACTGATTTATGATAACTAATCTCTAATAACCTTCAGTGGTTGTATTTCCATTCAAGTTCTAAATACACAGGAGAGAGAGTTTGATAAACCCACTTAACCTCAGTTACATTTCTATCCCCAGGCCTATGATCAAGGCGGGGAAACTGGTTTTGTGTGTCCAAGGCAATGGAATCTGTTATAAACAGAAAAAAAGGACCAGCGAAGAAAGCCTCTGGGCAAACAAAAGCAATGGCCATTTCAGCACTAAAGTTAAGTTATCATTTTTGTCACTTCTCTCATCTCTTTATTTTCCTAATGTAGTTTATATTTGAGTAAATCAATAAGAACTTACTAAGTATCTATTTTTATATGTTCCTTTCAACAGCTCAGGGACCAGATAAATGTATAAAATAGTTTCTGCTTTTGAGAATCTCTACAGTTCTATGAGGAAAATAGTTATTCAAAAGGAGAAATAAAATACTATATAATAAGTACTGAAGAAGAGATATAAACGAAGTGGTAAAGGAACAAAAAGAAAGAAAGAAAAACTAAATTTACCATTAGAATTCCAGGATTGTATAAAGAATAGATGAATTTTAAGCTGCATCTTTAAGTATTAGGTTCTAGCTATATATTACTGCAAAACAAACCAAAAAAGCACATAAATTTTAGTTACATAAAACAACAATCATTTATTTTACTCATCAATCTGTATTTTGCACAGTGGTAGAAACAAATTGCTTTTGCCTTATTGAGGCAGCTCAAATAGTGATAGGAGGAGCTACTTTCAAGGTGACTCACTCAGTGTCTGGTAAATTGACACTATTGATTGAGAGGTCCTTGGGTATTCTACAAATGATCCTCTCTCCAAACTGCTCGGGCTTCCTCACGGTATGGTGGCTGAGTTCCAAGAGCTAAGGTTCCAAGAGCTAAGGTTCCAAGTAGAAAAGGTTGAGGTTCATGGCATTTTTATTATTTAACCTTTGATTTCACATGGTATCATCTGTGTTATATTGTATTTGTTGAGACAGACACAGAATCCCACTTAGGTTTAAGAGGAGACATAGTTATTAACTCTTATTTGGGAAACTGCAAAGTTCTAGGAAAGCATTTGGGGTTTAAAATATTGTTATAAAAGTCTTTTGAAAAATATTGTATGCCTCAGATGATAAGAAATTTGCATAACTGAAAAGATGGGACGTATCAATAGGAAATGTAGAAATGTACAAAAGCAAAGATTTTTCAAAGGGTTAGAATATTCAAGGAACAAGAAGTTTCCCGTGAGTTTAGTGTGTGTATATGAAGCAGAGTAGGAGAAAGGAGGAACTCACTAGAAACATACTAAGAAAATAGATTAGGAAATGCAAAATATTTGAATTCTATCTTAGTTGTTTGACTTATAGCAATTAATAGTTGGAACATAATCCTTAAAGATGCAGCTCAAAATTTACCTGTTCTTTATAACATTCTTGAAGTTTTAAAGGTAAATTTAGTTTTTTCATCCTTTCTCTTTGCTGCTCTGCCCCTTGGTTTATATCTCTTGGCAGCACTTATCAAGTAGGATTCTATTTCTCGTTTTGAATGATTGTCTTCACCATGCAACTATAAGAACAAACCAACAATGTTCATGGTTTTGGCAGAATTCAGTCTCTTTTTGTTGTAGGAATGAAGCTTCAGATTTTTACTGGCTGTTAGCCAGGGGATATTCTATGACTGCATTTCTTGCCATATGGCTTTCCTCTGTCTTCAAACAAGCAATAGAATAATATCTCCTTTGCATCATATCCTGGTCACACCCCAAATCTCTTTCTTCAAGACCAGCCCTGTCCCTTTTAAGGGCTCACATGATTAAGTAAGGTCTACCCAGGGTAGCCTCTCGTTCTTAAAGCCAATTGTGCCATATAACATAAGCACGAGAGCGGAAGCCACCATAATCATAGTCCCCAGGGCACAGAAATGTTGGGCGACAAAAGTGTCCAAACTGGGATATTTTTGAGAGTGAAAAGGGACAACACTATACTATTAACAATTAGACTTAGACAACAGGTGGAAACTGGAACTGTCTTGGGAAAAAGAAGATCGCAATTATTTTCCTTTATTTTGTCTTTTATTGTCTCTAAGTCTACCCATTTACTTTCCAACTCCTTTCTATTCTTTTTTAATTGCAAATTTGTTTATTATGTAATATTTGATTATATAAAAATGCATGCAGCATATTTATAAGTTATAAAGCATAAAAACTTTAAAACATTGTTACAGTGCAGAGTGTGAGAAAAGACCGCCTAAAGACAGAAACTGAGCCAAATTATGAGTCTTTAATAGCTGGGCCCAGCAACCAACCTCTGTACCGCTGTAGGCAGTTACAGAGAGCAGCCCCAAGCCAAAAGAAGCAGGCTTTTTAAAGGCAAAAACCACATCCAGGAAAGTTATCTGGTTGACCAAGCTTCTATAGAAGCTAAAGGCAGCATTAGTCTCAGTCAAAAATATATTTTACATCCTATTGATCCTATTGTCTAAGCCAGAGTACATTTCACTCCTTGTTATTCGAGTACATGAGGGACCCTTGGGCGTTTTAATGCTCCAGAGCATCTCGGCCCTCTGGTCTAGCCGTCATTTTATCTCATTGACAACTGTGTGAATGTACCTTCCTCCCCTGCTGTGTGAATATACCTCCCCCCGCCCTTTATTCTATGCTTAAGCGTACTAACAGAAGCGAGATAGCAGGTTATTTTCCATGGACCTTAACAACATGAACTCAGAATTCTCATCCCTTTGTTAGGGTTCACCATAAAAAGAAAAATTCATGTGAGATTCAGAAACATCATTATTCTCTGAAAGTTGGTATAGGGCCTCTGACATTGCTGCAGTTGACATCACTGCTGATTTATTGGCTTATCTTTTAGTTGTGAGGCAGTAATCAGGCCTACAGCTCCTCAGTTCCTACTGGATTTCTTTATTCAAATTCTCTGAGTTCTGGGCTACTCCTTTGTTCATTCCACAATGAAGGGAACCAGCTTCTCCAGCTGGTCACTAGAATCATTGAGTTTGGAGGTGCTGAGAAACACAAACAGGTTCCCCTTTGTCCTTGTGGGTTCCCAGTTTGATTGTAGGTTCCGGTTCTTTGTTGCTCTTCTTCATGATTGCTGGTCCTGTTGACCTACAGTGACCTTCAGGCTGTTACCATAGAAGCAGAGCAAGAGCCTTTCATCATCCTCTTCATCTGTTCACACTATGGAGTAAGGCGAATCCCCTTTTCCACGTCACTCATTACGATCCTTCTTCCCAGATCTAACCCTAACTGGGAACTCCTGTGGCACCCAGGTGGCATCCAAAATGTCTTCAAAAGATGCTTCCATGATTGTATTAACCATAGTTGGTGACTGATGGGTCTGACATTTAGAGGCTTCAAAATTTCAGCTTTTCTAAAGATTAGTACTAAAATTTTTCAGATTGTAATTATTCATTATTTTTTCTTCAAATAGAGCTTGGTAAATTTATTTTGCTAAAATTTGCTAACTCATCTCCCTTCTTCTCTTCTTACAGACTTGATTAATAGCTCCTGAAATCTTTTATTGTGATGTGGAGAATAAATGGTGCTTTTTTTCTTGCTGACATTTTTTCCTCTTTTCACTCTGATAACCTATCAACAAACAAACAAAAAGTATCCCCCCTTTCTTCTCTGCTTTGTATTGTTTCATTTCCTGAAGGGCTTTGTAATGTTTTTGTCTTTGAATCAATCAATTAAAAAATGTTTTTACATTATTACTTCATATCATCATACCTAAGAGCACAGATTATGGAGGAAAAAAAATCCGATGTGAATTTGGAATCTGGAATATAGGAATTTTGTAACCTTGGAAAAATTGCTTAATTTCTCTATGACATAACTTTTATTAGTCAAATAGTTAATAACAGTATTTATCCCAAAGTTTTGCTGAGAAATTTTAATAAAATATATATATATATATGTATATATATAAATCCTCAAGCCTATTCCTGTTACAAAGTCAGTGCTCAAGAAATGTTAGTTCCTAGCTCTAATTGCTATTACTTTCTCTGTTGTCTGTGGGTTTCTGGGACTGGGAATTGGAAGATGGAACCAAGACTCTTTCATCAAATTATTTTTGTAAGTTTCTCCTTTTGATCAACAAAATATAATCAGATTCCAATAGAATCCTTTTACCACTAGTCTTTCTGTATTTAGCAAGTCAATTTTAAGCCTGATTTTCATTGGCTACCTTTGCCCTCTTACCTCAAAAACTGACTAAATTCATACCATAAAGTACTTTGCATCAATGATAACCAAACAATTTCTTGTATGCAACCCTTTGTCTATCTATGTGCCTTTATGAAACGGTGGCCTAACCTAACTCATACCATGCCCCTTTTCTTATTTTTGACCACAAAGCCTCTGGATCTATTACTTATTGGTAATAGATCTAATATTGGCAGAAGATTCAGTTACTGGGTACACATATTATTGCATTTAGGGCACTCCTTTATCCTGGCCTCTATATGCTAACTGCCCTTCAAATACTATTTTGTTCCTACTTTTCAGGAAGTGCAGCTTAATCTCTTCCTTCTAGCGCCTTTCCCATGGCCAGTGCACATCTGTTTTAGACCTGCAGCTCTCTGTAGAAAACTGGACCATGTCTGCTAGTGACTCCTGAATGAGAGAGAATGGGAGCCATATCAAATTATGTATAATGAAATAGTAAATTTTATATGTTGATGAGCCAACAAACATTTATTGTGTTTCTACTGTGAAACAGGTACTATGCTAGACAATATCTGGCAGTGAGCAATCCATCAGACTCTTGCTACAGTTTGTCTTCCTCCCTTACAATAAAAATGTCAATCATGATTGCATTTCCATTCAGATAATTTCCATAGTACAGTCTCTTTAATTGAGTTGCAATTTCCCTATCTTCACTGTCTCATTCCTAAAGTAAATAAACTCCTAACCTAAAATCTGATTAGTAAACTCATCATAATGTTCACAACATGACTTAGATGTTTTCTCCCAATTTTTTAATTAAGGTAGCTTCTTTTTGCAGTTTGAAGTTCTCATCTAACACCTCTCTTTTTCATATTTGAATTATAACAAATTATCAGTACTTGGCAAAATGTTAGGAGCTCGTGTATATATCAGCTGCTATTAATCTTCTGTTTTCTTTGAATTCACATGATATTAATGGTTTCCATCACATAACCCTTCCTAAGCAGCTGCTCTCATTCCCTTTGAAGTGCAGCTTCCTAAAGATGCTTTTCATGGTTTTCCTTCCCTTCCAGAAGTTCCCTAGGCTTTCTTACTTTCACTCTTTCTTTTATTCTATCGTGTAGTCTTGAAAACTGGATAGCCCTACAGACATGATTTCTTTCCCTTTTCACCTTACTCTGCTCCCTTCCTTCAACCTTCCCTTCTATGGCCATGTCCCATATCTTTGTCTTTACTCTGTAATTCCTCCCCTCCATGGTCCTGATTCCAGATGATGGCTGAGATTTACCAGACCCTTGGCAGAAGCAAGGGAAATGCAAGGCAGGTTGTGTTTTTCCTGATTCCCACAGGCCTGTTCCTCCAGATGTTCTCACTGCTCTGCCTGTATCACAGGTTCTGCCTGCCTCCTGCCTCCTGCCTCCAGGACACACTCACATGCTCTGCCTCCTCCTCTGAGCTGCCTGCAGGAGTGATTGCAGCAGGCTCTGCAACCCCTCAGTGTCATCTTTCTCAGATGTGAAAGCCATCCTGCTTCCCTCTAAGCATTCACAGGTAAAAAACCATTTGATTATGCAGTCATCCGATATACAGATATTATTCTTCAAAACCCAGCACTTACAAAGATGAGTAACCTGGGGCCATAGGCCGATTAAAAGGCAGTAAAGTGATAGAAGTAGAACTTGTAGCTAGGTCTCTAGACTTCTAGGCTAAAGCAATGTGGAACAAATTGGGTCGTTAGAAAAATTCTGCCTCTATCCATATGTTCTATTTTATTCTCAGCCAAAACCACTAATTTGTCAACATGCCAATCTACTATTACTAAATAGGGCTTAAAATCTTCTTCAGGAAGATCATTGAAGTTTTAAATAAAAACATTTCAATTTACTTTGTGTAGTAGATACCAAAGTTGACAATGTTGAAGTCTTGGAATTTTTAAATATTTTCCTGCTTGGATTTTGTTTTTGAGAGAACTTGAAGTTTGGTTTTATAATCCTTGTAAGGGTGTGTTGTTTAAAACGGGAGAGTCTCTTCCCTCTTCCTTTTTTTTTTTTTTTCTACCCAGGAAAAGTGTATCTCTGCCATCAGCCAAAGTACCATTTCAGACATTAGAAAGTAATTAGCATTGTAAAATAACCATTTACAAGCATATCTCAAAGCAGCTTTTACCACTTTCTTTTAACATGATTTTTAATTCTAATAAAAATAGTAGCTGCACAACTCTTCTAAAATCTAAGGCTTCAGAAACTATGCCTGCTGGTTTAGGAGTAGAGATCTTAATTCTCAAGAATACTCAATTCAGAATGGACCCTTTGGGCTGTGTTTACTTAAAGCCAGAATAACAGTCTAATAACTAAAGGTTGAGTCAAACTAAAAATAAATGTTATGGTCTCCTAAATAACCGAGTGGCTTAAGTGCAATCTATTCACTTAAGCTATTTCTGAATGTTGTGTTTCATAATATGTCAAAATACATGCAAAACAAGTTTTACACAAAGATCTATTTATTTTAAATGTTTTATACAGTATCATATGTAAGGCATCCAACAGTGGCATACAAACTATGCTCCAAATAAATGACATTTATTGAGAACTTCATATGTTCCTGATACTGTCTCAGGCCTGTATAATGGAGATCATGGTGATCCTATGGTGATTATGAGGAATTTAAAGCTTAGTTTGGAAAATAAGATGGAAACAATAGAGAAGGGGTTTATAAAAAAAAATCAGTATTTTAATTCAGCTTCTCATAATACTGTAAGATGTTTTTCAAGTGAAACATTTTAATTTTAAGATTTTTAATTTTAATCCATTCGTGTTGTGACATATTATGACTCAAATAGATTATATACTATTTGTGAGTGTTCTGCTTGGTTCATAAAGGGACAAATTTCCCACCTTTTGGAAAGGCTTTACTTTTTTCAGCAAAGTTCTATTTAGTAACTGAGAAATGGTATTGGAATTTAGAAAAGTCTTATAAAATATACCACATGAATGGAAAGATTAACAAATCTTCAAAGAATGACTTCATTGGAATGAGTAAGTCCTATGTCATTTTTAATGAATTAATAATGTAAAATTCACTACTTGAAACTGCAAAATACATTTTTTTTTTTTTTACCGAAAGTTTAGATTCTTCAAGATTAAGGTCCTCCAAGTGGGTCTAAGACATTTGTTTTATTTCAGATATAAATGCCCTTGTGCTTTTTTTTCTTAGTCTATTTGCAAGTGAGATATCTCTATAATCTTTTAGTGTGAAAAGCATTTTCTCTAAAGTTTCTCACAAAGTTTCACACCTTCCAGTGTAAAGCTGTATTAACTCTACAATTTATCTTGTTATCTGTTAATTTATAAAAGACCACTGAGAAATGTATTATGTAATTTAATAGCCCTTAGGATAAATAGATGACCATGAAGGACGAATTGCTAAGATATGAGCAGAAAGGAACAATAAAAGGGAGTCGCTAAAAAAGAGTATAATGATACATAAAAGGGTCAGATTCAGTAGAGAATTGCATCATTTGTATGTGCATTTTTCAGAATCAAGAGAGAGAATTTTCTGTAAAACATCTTTATTCAATTTCAGAGGTAAGTTTTACTTTAATCATACCAATTAAATTTGTTGCTGTATATTTTTATCAGTTTTACCTAAAAATAATGTCAGTAAAATACAACAGTTTGTAATTCATTTTTACATAAGTTTAGAGATGTGATATTTTGGGCAGGGGAACAATGATAAAGTAAGGCTGAAAAAGATTTTGCAAAATAATATCTGTTGATTTTTGTTTCTTTTAAGTAAATGGGAGACTAAGTTATTGGTTTTTCTGACAATTTGTAACATTTCTAATGCAGAAATATTTTTATTTTCATCTTTTGTCTGTTGAATTTATTCTATTTTTCTTGATGTTGTTGGAATGTCAATTTTCATATGATCATTGAGAGATCACTGTAAAGACCAGTGAATTTAAAAAGCACTTTCGTGCTCAAGATTGTTTTGGCTATTTAGGGTCTTTCGTGGTATCATACAAATTTTAGGATATTCTTTCTATTTCTGTGAAGAATGTCATTGGCAATCTTCAGCAAAAAGAACAAAGTTGGAGGCATCACACTACCAGACCACAAAATATACTACAAAGCTATAGGAAACAAAATAGGATGGTACTGGCATAAAAACAGACACATACACCAGTGGAACAGAATAGAGAACCCAGAAATTAGTCTACATTGCTACTGCCAATTGATTTTGATAAAGGTGCCAAGAACAACCATTCGGGAAAGGACAGTCCCTTCCATAAATGGTGTTGGGGAAACTGGATATCCATATGCAGAAGAAAGAAACTAAATCCCATCTCTCACCCTGTGCAAAAAGCAACTCAAAATGGATCAGAGACCAAAATGAAAACCCCCAAACTATGAAACTACTAGAAGAAATCATATAGGAAATTCTTCAGGACATTGATCTGGAAAAAGAATTTTATGAATAAGACCTTAAAAGCACAGGCAACAAAGGCAAAAATAAACAGATGGGATATGAAATTAAAAGGATGATGCAAAGCAAAAGAAATAATCAACAGAGTAAAAAGACAACGTACACTATGGGAGAAAATATTTGAAAACTACTCATCCTATAGGGGATTAATACCCAGAATATACAAGGAACTCAACAATCTCAACATCAAAAAATAAAACAAAACAAAATAACAACTCGATCAGATTAAAAAAATGAACAAGTGACCTGAACAGATATTTCTCAAAAGAAGACATTCAAATAATCAATGAATACATGAAAAAATCCTCAACATCGCTAATCATCAGGGAAATGCAAATCAAAACCTCAGTAAGGTATCATCTCACCCCAATCGGGATGGCTATTACCAAAAGGACAAAAAATAACAAATGTTGGGAGGATACAGAGAAAAAAAAACTCATATACTGTTAGTGGAAATGTAACTAGTATAGCCACTATGGAGAACAGTACGGAAATTCCTCAAAAAAAACCTGAAAATAGTATTACAATGTAATCCAGCAATCCCACTACTGGGCATTTATGGAAAGGAAAGGAAATCATTACATTGAAGAGACATCTGCAACCCTATATTTATTGCAGCATTATTCACAATAGCCAAGATATGGAATTAGGTGTCTAATAACAGATGAATGGATAAAGAAAATGTCATATATATATATTACACACACACACACACACACACACACACACACACACACTGGAATACTTTTTAGCCATAAAAAAGAATGAAATCCTGTCATTTGTGGCAACATGGTTGGAACTGGAGGACATTATGTTAAGTGAAATCAGCCAGAACAGAGACAGAGTTAAACACCACATATTCTCACTCATACGTGGAAGATAAAAAAAAGCTAATCTCAAAGAAGTAAAAAGTAGAACAGAGGGTATTAGAAGCTGGGAAGGGTAGTGGAAAGGGAGGAATAGGGAGAGATTTGTTAATGAATACAAAATTGCAGTTAGAAAGGAGGTACAAGTTCTAGTGTTCTATATTACTGTAGGATGACTAGAGTTAATAATAATATACAGTTTCAAATGGCTGGAAAGAGGATATTGAATATTCTTAACACAAAGGAATGATAAATGTTTGAGATGATGGACATGCTAATTACTCTGATCCGATCACTATACATTATATATATTGAAACATCACTTTGTACTCCATGTACCCCATGAATATGTATAACTATTATTTGTCAATTAAAAATCTTTTTAAAGTTAAAAAAGAAAAAAATCACCTTCTAGTAAAAAGCTCTTTTCTAATGTTGGCAAGCTATTTAACAAATGGGGGGCTTTGATGATTATATTAGTTAGGGTTCTCTAGAGAAGCAGACCAATAAGATATATACATGTGTGTGTATACACACACACACACACACACACACACACACACATTTATTATGGGAATTGGATCACATGATTATGGGGGATAAGAAGTCCCATCATCTGTTATCTTTACCTGCAAACTGGAGAACTAGGACATCTGGTGATGTAATTTAGCCCAAGTCCAAAGGCCTGAGAACCATGGAGTGATGGTATAACTCCTAGTCTGAGTCTGAGTCTGAAGAACTGAGACCTGGGTGGGGTGGGATGAGACCTACTGGTGTAAACCACGGAGTCTGGAGGCAGAAAAAGATGGATGTCCCAGATCAAGAAGAGAGAGAGAGAGACAGAGAGCGCGCGCGAGAGAGAATTCACCCTTTCTCTCCCATTTTTGTTTTTTTGGGCCCTCAAGGGATTCTGTGATGCCTGCCCACATTGGTGAGGGCCCATCTTCTTTACTCAGTCTACTGATTCAATTGCTAACCTGTTCCAGAAACAACCTCATAGACATACCCCAAAACTGTCTTTTATGGGCTATCTGGGCGCCCTTTAGTCCAGTTATCACATAAAATTAGCCTTCATAATGATTAAGGGGATTTGCCAAAAGAGTATGGATTTTTCCACAACCTTATAATTACTCCCCATTCCCTAAAAAATCCCAAAAAACTATGACCATTTCTTAGAATTATCTGGGAATGTGGAAGACAGCTCTTCATAGTGTATTCATTTACTCCAGGTTCTCCAATAACTCTGTTACAGTTTTAGAGTTTAAATTCCTAAACTGGAGCAATATTTGCATATCCTTTTTTACACCCTACAGCCTAGTAAGTTTCTAATAATGGTTTAGAAAGTTGATGAAAATGAGAAAATTGACAATCTTTTTTTTTTATCCCTCTCAACATGAGAGTGTGAGGGTGGGTGATAGCACCTTGAGGTGCATCAGGAAGAAGTGTGTCGATATGTTTTAGCTAAGGTTCCACAATGAGAGGGTGTATTTGGAGTCGATCCCTATAATGTCTGGAAATGTTGAGCATTATTGCAATCTGACACTGGATGATGTAAATGTTTTCTCTAATGTCCAAAGGAAGCCTCTTTTATTTAGGGGGACCAGCTGCTTGCTAACGAAAAAGCCTAGATCCTCCTAGCTGGGAGTGATAGGCATTCTTCTGTTTTCTTGCTGTATTTGTCAGCAAGATCCTAAGATTCTCAGGGTAAGAATGCAATCAGTCTCTGAAATTTTTACCATCCTAACACTTACTTGATCATAGGTAAACTGATTACTGTATCCCAGTAACTCTGTGAACAAAGTGCTCTGTTTTGATTCTCAGTCCTCACTGTTCATCTGTCATGCATGGTATGTTGTTTTTTTCTGCACCATTACCCATGGCGACAGACTATACAAGACTGTGTCATTGACTGCAGACTTCACTGCAACCCCTCCAGAATTGGAAACATATTGCTGATTATTATGTTTAAAGTACCTAACCTGTATGCAATCTGTTTAGAGTAAGAAGATTTTTTATGTTAGCTTTTTAGTTTCATGAACCATGACAAAACTTAATTCTTTCAAGCTACTTGCAAGAAAAGCCAGATCTTGACCATGTAAAGCTAAGGAAAGTAGGAAGAAAAAGAAATATAAGTAAAAGAGCTGAAGGCAGACTCTTTTACCCTAGGAATTAATTCACAGAGTTGCTTGAAAAAGGATATAACAGTTGTTATGCTACCTTCTCTCAAAAATGATTTGAGTCAGAGATCAAAATTTATCTATTTCTCCTGCTTTAAAAATACAAGGTGGAAATGCAAAGTAAAGTGAATATTTTTTTTAAACATCATGTTCACCTTCCAAGTAGATCCTTTATGGTGCCATAAGCTTAATCACACAGCTTTTACTCCTTTGAATTTTTTTTCAAATTTCACTGCATATTTTTCAGAATAACTCCAGCGATGGCAATTACTACTTTTATGGGTTGTTTATATTTTTTGAAAGCTTAAAGTCATTTGGATAACATGTTTCATCTTTCTGGATGATAAACATTTTTATTTTAAAATTTATACAGAAATAATGCAAAATAATGATTTTTGTGTCTATGTTCTAAGATAATGCCAGGAAAAAAAGATTTTCAATAATTCATTTATATATATACTTCCTTATATCTTACTTTCAAATACTAATTTAAAGACCCTTGCCATATACTTCAAGTCTATGGAAAGATAACCTATTAGCCATCCTATTGCCTATCCTCTGTTATTCCATTATACCTATGTACTCTTTTAGAAGGTTTATAGCACTTGAATGTGAAGAAAGTTTCCCAGTTTGGAATGCCATGCCTCTGTATCCGTGAGAATAACACTTGTTTTAGAGTGGAACTTGCTTTACCTTAAATTTGGCGTATTCAATAGGGAATTAATTCTTTCTACTTCCATTGATTGAAAGCTTCAAATTACCCTATTGTTCTAATTCCCTTATTAATATTATCATTTCCATTTCTCAATCTTTAATTTTTCTTCTTTGTAATTGAAAATTTCAATCTTCATATTTTCTCTTTACTCTTTATATTATCAGATTTTACCTACTTCATATTCAGTAAACCCACACAACTATTCCATAGCAGTGTGTTAACCATCCCTGTATATCCATTCTAATTTACATAATTCAGATGCTACTTTACTTTAATAATTCATTTGCTTAGTAGACACATGTTCAGCTAGATTTTATGGGTTTTTGTTTTGGTTTTTGTTTTTGGCCAGTAACTGAATCTAAACTATTTGTAGTAGTTTTCTCTCATAAAGTACCAAGTACAATGGGAACTATGGAAATGAGTGTGACTCAACATACAAAACAATTCTTAGGAAACATGTTATTTGTTTCTATGTTAAGAAAGGAAGTTGCAATAGGATATGTGCTAGCCCAAATGTTTTACCAGGCATATCAGGCATAGTGAAAAATGCTATAAGCATCTTAGAGGAGCCATCACCTGGAGAGTTGTCTCCAGACAGTCCCTATCTCAATCTGTTCACCTTTGTAACAGTCCTCCATGTTCATCCATACCTGTGCTTTGAGCAAAAGGAAAGATGCTAGGGAGGTCAGTCCTAAACTGATTTCAAAGTCTTCCAGATACATATCAATGTATCCTTTAATTTTCTTGTGAGAAAGACACAGGGAATTGAGTGTATGTATCTTCACAGGTAGTTTGAAATGAACTTTAGACAGACATATCAGATATAACTTTGAAATGACTGGTGGCAAGATGTGTCATTCCATAGCATTTGTGATTCTCCATGCTTATGGCTCCTCAGAGTACTCAATTCAAAATGTTGAAATTATGAAGGAGAGTATGATTTTCTGATGCAGTAAAATACAGATCAACCCAGAAAAAGAAAGTTTAGTTTCAATCTGAAAGGATCTTTGTAAGAAAACAAATAGCACACTTTGTTGTCATAATAACAAACACTATTATAATTAAAATTACTTTCTTGGCTCTACAAACCTATTTTTTATAGTCCATAACTCTTATTTCTCTTGGTAAACACTGGTTGTACTATACAAAATAAATCCCAGATTGACTGATTTCATAAAACAGGAAATTTTCCAAGGATACCATCTTGTCACAATGCCTTCCTCTTTGCATTGCCTGAGTTTCATATTACTAATGTTATTGCAGGAAGGGTTAGAGGGTCATTTAGAGTTTTTGATGTGAAAATTTGCAATGTCTTCCTAGCTTCACATTTATTCCCCTCCTGCATACACTGGGACATAATCTATGTCATTGTTTTACAAAGTTTATATAATAAATTTTGTTTTGGGTATCATTAATTTCAATTTTAAAGTAATTCAAATAACTCAAACACTTCTTATTTTCCTTAATCTTCTCCTTCCCCCCAACCCTGTCCCCAACATGCATACATACCTTACTTTCTAAATCCCTATAGGGCAGAAAAGCTGATCATGGGGCAAATTTCTTCTCTCCAATAAGATGTAGAACATGAAAACCAGGGATTTGGTTTTCTATTTATAGAATTTGTGCAGTATGGAAGCACTGGTGAAATAAAACTTCATCAGCTGATAATGTTTAAATGAGTCTCTCTGAGGAGGGTATTAAACTCTGGAGAAATTGTTAAGAGTTCTGTTGCCCAATTTTATCATTTTTTTTCCTATATATCAATGTCAAAGTGAGCCTTAAGAGAGAAAAATTGGAATATCACCTAAACAAACTTTGAACTATTACTTACATTACTGTATTCCAAACTGTATTAAGGAACGCTAGTTCAGTAAATTATTAATAGGTGTTACATGGGAAAAGTTGCATAGTCAAATATTGTATTCTTTCTATTTTATACAAATCCATAGATTTTGTGACACATCATCCATTTTTTCCAAGCAAACAAACAAACAAACAAAAAACAGTGTTAGCGGGGAGAGTTAAAAAGGAACACCACCACACTAAATATACCTGTTTTACAATAATACTTAATTTCAGAAGGGTTAAACATAGTAAGTTTAGGAAAGAGTGTTTGGAAATTGCAATGCTAGAAAACTAGGTACATATTTTTTTGAAGGAGGTACTTTACAATATATTATCTTTACCTCTATTTTAATCTCACCTATTACATTTCTACCACACAATTTAAAATTGTATTCATCTGGAGGATTCATAGTTGTCCCTATCCAAATTCACAACACTTTTCTCCTGACTCTTTCTTTGCATCTTGTTTTATTTCTTCCCTTCTTTCTATACAGTAGTGCTTGATTTTCCTCTTTAAAAGTTTGATAAAAGCAAAAGTAATCATCTGATTTTGTTAAATAAGAGTAGAATTATCACTTTTAATGAAAAGAAAACTGGCAAGTTGGAAATATTCTGTGTCCAATTAGTCATGGCCCTTGCTGTTGCTTACTGATGCTGACTAATAACCAGACTAAGAAAGTGCTCAAAAAAAAAAAAAAAATGAATGAATGAGTGGAATACATATGTGGAATAAGAGGAGGATAGTTTTGGGAGGTAGAATAAAATTGCAATTAGGAGCCTGTGGCTTTTGGAGTTGGATTCCTGATTTTTTCACTCACCATGTGTGTGACTTTGAATATACTATATATTGAAACCTTTACAAATGTTGGCTTTTTCCTTTGTAAGCCAAGAAACATGTCTACTTAAGAGTTTATTGTGAAGAAATAGGTCACTGACAGGTATATATATTCCTAAACTCAATGCCTGGCATAAGATAATTCTCACTGTGCTATTGTTATTATATTAACCCAAACTGCTATTTGGTGAGAGCTAAGTGTGTGTACAAAAGCAAAAAAGGCTTTCCTTTGTTTTTTCCCCAAATATTTATTGTTATAAAAAGGTGTACATGGGTCATTGAGTACAAAAGTAATTTCCCAACTGAGCATATAATTCCAGTTTTATGAATATGCACTGTTATCTTCTATATTACATCTATACATGTACTGAAACATGTCTGGAAGATTATATGCTAAAGCATCATAATGAATACTTCTTAATTTACATATCATGTCTTTACTCCATTTTAAGTGTACAATTAAATGATTAGTAGTAAATTTACCAAGTTGTACAGCTAAACACATAAATCAATTTTAGAGGATTTCCTTCCCCCTATTGAAACCCCTAATGCCCTTCACCAACTACATTTCAAGCATGCCCCTCCCCTCCATAGTGCTCACCACATCCCTCAGATGTGGGTCTACTCCCCTCTCCCCGAATC
>CAUYRT010053669.1:0-28024 GCA_963574885.1 Lepilemur ruficaudatus
CCCCTCATGGCTCACAGGAGTTCCTCCCTCCTGTTGACTTTGGCCAGTCTGATGACTATCTATCTTGGTGACTGCCTCTTTGCAATGCATCTCCCAGGTGTACTTTGAGCTTCTTATACCTGGATGTCTATATCTCTAGCAGCAAGATCAGGGAAGTCTTCCTCAATTTCCAGCCCTTGTATGGTTTTTTTTTCTTCACCCTAAGGGATGCCTATGATTCTTATGTTTGGCCATTTTACATTATACCATATTTCTTGTAGGATTCATTCATTCCTCTTAATTCTCTGTTCTTTATTTTTTACTAACTTATTTTAAAAGAGTTCTCTTTAAGCTCCGAGATTCTTTCTTCTGACGGGTCTAGTTTATTCTTAAAACTTTCAACTGTGTTTTGTGTCTCCCTAAATGAATTTTTCATTTCCAGAAGTTTTATTTGTTTTTTCTTTTTTTAATATGTCAACATTTTTAGTGAATTTTTCATTCATTTCCTGAATTGGTTTTCTGGTTTCTTTTAGTTTTCCATTTTCTCTTGGATTTCACTGACCTTCCTTACAGTCCATATTTGGAATTCTTTACCTGCCATTTCAATATTTTCATTTTGGTTGGTATCCATTGCTAGAGAGCTAGTATTCCCTTTTAGGTGTGTCCTTTTGCTCTGATTTTTCATACTTCTGGAGTGCTTTCACTGATTCCTACCATCTGGGACACCCATCACTTCTTAATTTTTGGATTTTCCTTTGTTTAGATGGTGCTTCTTCCTGCCACACACTTATAAAGGACTGCCTGTAGCATATGTTGGGTAAGAATCTTTGGCTTTGTTAGTGGGTGCTTTGATGGCAATCTAGGTTCTGGATGGATGCCTTGGTTATGGGTATCCTTAGTGTGATGGTTTTCTCAGCTGCTAGCTGTTTGTAGGTGGCAGCTGTGGTGAACTATGTATGTGGGCAGATTCCCTCTCTTTGATGAGGGAGGATGGAGATCTCTGAAATCCTTTCTCACCCTCTGGTCTTCTTAACAGTGTGAATTGTACTGGCACACCCAGTTTAATCTCTGAGACAGCAGATGGTGTTTGTGGGTAAGAATCAACCACCCTTAGTATGATTCAGTCAGTAAATGCTGTAAAGGACTGTGTAAATTGACCTTCCAGTCAGTAGGTGGCACTTGCTGGAAGAAACAAGCTGCAGTGTTATTTTCTAGGACCTGCAACCAGCTCTAACCCCTCAAGAGAAGGACTCAAATGCCCCGGCTGGTGGGTGGGGTCCTGGAACTTCCAGGTTAGTCTTTATTCTCCCCCACAGCAGAGGTGGGTGGGGAGTGAGGCTGGGAAGGGTGGGGTTGGGTGAGCTTGCCCTCAGGTTCCACAAAATCTGGTAAGCTAGCCGTTTTGGCAGGGGTCAAAGGTCTGCTCCCAGGTTCTGGGAAAAGTCACCAGGGAGGGGTCAAAGTGGCCACACCTAGCCAGAAAGTCTACTTATAGAGGTGGCGCCACTTGAGATTCACAATCTGGGTGTCAGGAAAAGGTTTCGCTCTTCTCCCATCTCCCCTGCTCCGCATTCTCCCTCTGGTCTCTGTCAGCAGGCAGGAGTTCAAGCCAGCTGAGCTCCCCCACGATGGGCCTGTGAGCTGGGAGCTTTCCTGTCCAGGATCCCGCCCTGGGCTGAGAGCATGGCTTTCTTGTGGGTGGAGGGGTGCCCATGAGTGCCCTGCAGCTAGGACCCACACTGCACTCTCTTTTAAGTTCTGCCCATACCGGCTCCCTCACCTCTCGAGATTAGTTCACAAACCTCCTCTCCATGCCCCTGAGCAACACGATCAAGTCCTGGGGATGTGGGATCTGGCCTATGGGCCTGTACTCAGCCAGGGTATGCCCTGTCCTGATGGAGCCGGTGGGCAAGCAGCACGGGGGAGGGCCAGTGAGCAGGGAGTTCACAGTCCAAGCACCCCTTAGTCCTCTGCAGGTCTTTAAGAGAAGCGGTTTGAGCCCCTCTCTCTGTGGAAGCCCTGGTGGTGTATGCACCAACAGGGCGGATGCAGCAGCTCCTCAGAGGCCTGGCTCCATTTTCTCTCTCAGCAGCCACTGGCAAGGTAGGGGAAAGGGAAGAAAAGAGTCTGGATGGAGGAAAACTAGCACTCTGGTTGTCACCATTTCTCTCTCCAGAAGGCAGCCCACCTGGAATGCCCAGGCTCAGGAGTCATGCAGATCCCCCCAGACCCACCAGCCCTTTGTAGCTCCTACAGTCTGGGCTGGAGTTGGGAAATGTTTATGTGATATCAAGCTAGATGAAAACTGAGGGGCTTAAGCACCCTGGGGAAGACAAAAGCACACAGTGATTAGAGAAGCAATATGGTTCCTACCACCTCAGCTCATATCCATGGTGACAGGAAGTAACCCAAGGGTGCTGGCAGGCTAGTGCTTTGTCCTCAAGAAGCTCCCAGTTCACCTGCAGCAGCAGCTTTTGGGCTCATGAGGGTAGAAAGGCTCTGTAGCAGCTCAAGAGCCTGCTGACTGACAGAGATGTTAGGGAGGGAGAAATAAACCACTCCACCCATCATTTTTGCTGAACTCCAAGCCTCTCAGGGGAGGTGTCCTCTGCTGATATGCTGCTTCTTCTTGTTCTGCTCCGCAACTTCTTCCTGTGGAATCTCTTGAATGTCCTGGCACTTTTCCCTCAGAATTACACCAGATCTCTGATTGTTTGTTTTTTCTTTTTCATCTAAAACTTTTCCTTCTTTCTGAGATGATCTGTCAGCTGGTGTCTCTGGTCAACCATCTTGTCTGTCCCTGCCTATTATCAGAATCTGAAAGCTGGAGAGACCCTTCATTTTACAGTTGAAGAAACAGAGGCCAAGACAGATGAAGTAATTTGTCCAAGATCACACAGCCACTATATGACAGAACCAAGACCAGACATCCAAGCATATGGTCTTTCCACTAGCACTGCCTCTTCAGTATAAAACAATACACTGAACTATCCAGACAACCCCAAATCAATGAATTTTGTTGTATAATGTTTCTAAAAACTAGTTTTTTAAATAAAAACTTTTTATCAGTGCTCATATGTTTAAGATTAAACTGTTAAAATGTATGTTAAATCAACAGAACAAAATTTACAATCTTCATCAGGGCCAATGAACCCAAGCATTATACAGATGGCTTTATCCATTTGCACTTTAACTATTATCAAATGCTACCATAATCATAACTTTCAGCATTAAAAATTGCTCCTGGGTCTCTACTGGCTAAAATGATACATTCTTTGAACATCAGTCATAGATATATTACTCTAGAATTATGATCAGTAAGTTAGAAAAAAATGCTGTCTTTGTATACAAAAACAATACCATTGACTATTTTAAACAATAAACCATGTTCTTTGATTTAACTTTCCTGCAGCATCCATGCTCTTGTACCAAGGCATCTACACTTTCCCACTCAGGTCTTCCAGATTACTAAAAACACAAATCCACAAGATCAACTAGAAGTATCTGTTTCCTAGGGTACAGCAAATTTTACCTCTTTCTACAGCCCTCACTTTTCCATAAATGTGTTCCATTCAATGAGCTATAACAGACAAAATTTGGTTTATTTTTCAAGCCTATTGTAGTAAACATTTCATTGCTGAATAATCTGATTTTTCCCATTCTTAAAAAAAGTTTCACACAAAATTTTTGACAGATTCAATTTAGGATTTACACAAAGCAGTTATACTAAATGTATCTTCATTCAGAACTGACTACTTGAGAATTTGATTATAATAATTGCATGTGAATGTCATTTTCTAATTTACAACATTTCATATCTTTTACTTCATTCAATCATATTATAATTTAGTAAAGCAATCTGACAGTGCCTAGCACTCAAGAAATATGGAGTAAATGAATGAGTGGATGAATGAAGAAATGAAGATGTAGCTTTAGATAACTATGAAAGAATAGGCTAAACAAATAAATATCATAGGCCAACAGAGAATGATATTAAGCCATCTTAAAAATCAAACTGAATTAAAACATTACGGAAGCACCTATATATAATTAAAATTATAATACTCTTCCCTATTCTTTAAAGTATGTTTCCTACAGACTTCCATTAATTGCAAGGACTGGAACACATTAAAATTATCCTTTTCTTCTTGACAGTTTCTGATAATTTTTGTTGAGATCATCAAGTTTCAACTCCAAACAAGCAACAATACTACCCAAATCTATCATATGGGAAGAAAAAAGGGAAAGAATGGCACATTTTCTTAATATTACTTTTAAGAATTTGTAAAAGATATTTGTTTACTTATAGCAACTAGACATTCAATTTTAAGCAATAATTAAATTTTAAACATCTTTTAAAATATTGACTCAAATATATTATATATATTTATTCAGTCAATAAATATGTATTGTCTGTTCTGTAACAAGAACTACACTGAGTTACAGGGAGGCAAGTAAAACAAAGTATTTTTTTAAAATCTTTTCCAAACTTATAATTTGTTATCAAAGAGCTTTCATATATATCATCACCTCAATTGACTCTAAAAAACAAATCTGTGTAGCAGCTTTACGTCCACAATTTTGAACCTAACAAAACTGTGATCAACCAATAATGACAACATTATTTCCCTAAAGTTACCATAATAAGTTAACGACAACAAGAGTGACTACCTACTATTCAGGTCTTCTATCAGTCTGGTATGCTATCAAGTAACAATATGAACTCTTAAAAATATGTAATCAACATTTTCAAATAGTTCTGAACACTTTTTTAGTATCAACTTACTTTTCAAAAGTCCAATAAAGCAAAATCTTTTAAAATAAATTTAAAATAACAAAGTTTAAAAGGCACACAGTAATTCTCTTTTTTACAAATAAGAAAATCCATAGTTAATAATTTCCTATATGTTAATTTCTAAGTTAAAAAGTCAGAAAACAATTCAATAATACAACCTTCTCTATAGATAAACTTTGATTGTAATTAATCCTGTGTAGAATGTATTTGCTCCACACCACAAATTTTTTTTGTATACTTTATATATGCTGGCCAAACTAAATTAATAAAGGACAACTACAGTTCAAACACAATAATAGAATGTTACTACTTAGAAATACAAATAATGGTCAAGGGTAACACAATATAATTATGGGGCATTTTCTGATTTCAAGAAACAGGTAAAACTAATACCTACCATAATAAATACATAGGGCTATATGATACTTTTAAAAGGATCTGAGGGAGAGAAAACATACTAAAATGGAAAGGAAATTCAAGGCAACGTACTCTATACTTCAATAATTCAAAGACAGCCTGTCCCTATTTTAAAAGTAGTTTTCCTGTTAAAAAATACATTATATAGAATAGTGAGCCACATAAACTGTGTATTTTGGATGCTTTTCTCTCTTCACAGTACAATAATACATTTTGTGGGATTTTCTAAAGCTCTTTCTATAGATATGTTCACTGAGTTTCAGAATATGGCTAAACATCTGAATAAATATCAGCAAAATTTCTAACTTTTAGACAAAGTATCAGTTCTTCCAAACTGACAATTCTTAAAAAACCAACTTTATAAACTTTAAAATTTATCCACAAAATCAAGAAGCATTTTTCTCCTTTCCCCTACCCCAGTTTATGGCCAACACATCCATTATCAAAAACAAAAATGGAGCTTGTGCTGGGTGCTATATTTAATATTTTAATTTGAAACTACTAAGAGATGTGCTTATTAGATTACTCTGTTTTACGTAAACCACTGAACAAGCTATTGACAAATTATCCCCTCCATTTCTCATGTAAAGTGTGAGTTGTCTCTATGCAAAAGCATCTATAATAACATGGAAAGGTTGAAGACTGCTACTAAAAGAGTTTCAGTTGCACAATTGGCCACATTTTTCTAATACACATGTAAAAATCCTTCCAAAATCTGTCTTGAGGACCTTCTTAATTATAAAATTCTAAAAATCCATACATACACACAAAACACAATGGATATATGGTCCACCAAATGCCAAGAATCAGATTAAACTGAGAGCTAACCAACAGGGATGGAATCCTAAAACAAAGTTCATCACACTGGTGAATTAGAAAGAGTATAGGACAGACCAAGAAACTTGGGTCTCTGTTCCCAACTCTGCCCCACCCAGAGTAATGCTGTTTAAGGTCACTTTAATTCTGTGCCTCAGTTTCCTTAGCCATGAAAATAAAAAGCATTAGATAAACTCTAAATAGCTTTATAGCTCTTCCAGATTCTTTATGATTCTTCAAGTTAAAAATCTACTGAGTATCTACCTCAGATAGATGGCACCGCAGGAGACAGTATCATGATAATACATAGTTCATGTCCTCAGAAGCTTAATATATATAGTTGGGAAGATAAAACATTCAAACAGCAATTCAACTAAAATAAAATTTGGGCTAAGCTCCGTTATTGGCAAAATGTTATCTTCCTTACCCCTCTCATCTCCCAACCCCCCAAATCTAGTCAGAGGCTTTCTTAATATGGGGAGGAAAAAAAGATAAATTCTCATTTGAAAATCTTCTAGTGTTTTCTTCTAGTAAGTCTTTTTTACTTTCCCTTTACAATATTTAGAAATGTGAAATATGTGCAGTTGGTGATAAATAAATATGAACAGTATTAAAAAGAAACAGAACTAAAAAGTACATCTACACGTCAAGAAGCATGTATTAATTTATCTACCAACTAGTATCTGAAGATTACCTGGCAAAGGAAATGAGTTTACATCTAATTTGATGAACACTATGACATCACAAATATATAAACATTTGAGAAATTTAATTTGGCATTTGAAATAAATGAAACGAAAAGGAATGTTAATGGGTCGGTCAACAAACTTTTTTTCTTATTTAACTTGACTCTGTGGAAATTATTACACTTTATTATCGAAATTTAGCATTGTCCCTGTGAACTCTAATAATAGGTACAAACAAGTTACAGAAAACCCTAAAGTACTGCAGAATTAGGAAAATTAAAATGAAACATATTTTTATAATGTCATATTAAGTTTTTCTCATGTGAAAATCACTTTCAATAGTGTAGCAGGGGTTGTTATGAAGATTAAGTGACATAATACATGTAAAGCACATATAACAGTGCCTGGTATATGGCATGTGCTCACCAGGCACTGGCTGACATTAAGTCTAGACTAAATCTAGTGCTATCATATGTAAAAGACCATGACAAAATATTTATTAACATTGGGTGATTCAGAGTTAGCTTTCTAAAAAAAGTGCATGTTATGTGAAACCAGGATTTAAAATACTGACGCACATGCGGGAACTTGGAATTAAGAATGGAGCTACTTTAAGTGACTTAAATATGTTAACACAAATCTTCTACAAAAATTGTGTACATAATTAATTATGTACATAATTTATATTAACTTTAAAATGCAAGTCAAATTACAAGACAAAATAAAATGAAAACAATTTGGTTTTCTGTTCTTGCATTTTGTGGTTCAAATCTAAAATGGTTTTAAATTACTTTTTTAATGTTTTAAATAATCACACTATAAAGACATGTTCCTATCAAATCACGCTAAAAATCCAATTAACCTGTTGTTAACAGTAATTGCCTTATTTTCCCAAGGACAAATTCTTGAACTGAAAAGGATAACAACAAAAGAAAGTGTAGCATGTTTTCACAAAAATATGCAAAGTTTAAGCAAAGGCTAAAACTTCCACAAAAATCAATTTGTAAAACAGGTTCATTTTAAAGAAACCCAGATAGTTGGAAATTTCCATTCAATTTTTGTAAGAAAATTTCTTCCGTATTTCAATCAAAAGCCAGGGTTTAAAAATATCCTAAGTCCCTACTTTCCACAAGACTGTATGCTAAGTATATTTGTTCCCTGATAAGTTTAATCAATGTTTATTTAGATTTGCAGTATTTCTGAAAACAAATTCTCTAATGATAGTGATCTTCTGAAGGAAATGTAAATATTAAAAGTTTTTAATCAAACCAAGACACAATTCACACTCTACTATTTGTTAAATGAAACCTTATTTAAAACATTATAGCTATAAAATCACATAAACAAAAGTCCAAAGCAGAACCTTAAAGTACTCTGACATCTATCTACAACTTTACAGGTCAATGTCAAGATTATCAAACTAAAAAGGTAAAGTAATTTTAAGCTGGAAAACAATTTACTAATCATTATGGAAATGGAACAAAATGAATATGAATAACAGTTTCATAAATTTTTTTTGCACAGTTACTTCAGACTAGGTATTTTTTAAATACCATAAAAAAAACTACTGCAAATACACACTACAAATATACAACCAAAAACTAAAACCCTACATTCATCTAAATTCCAGCGTTTGTCTCATTCATGTAACATATGTATTCCCTCACTTTAAAATTAGAAGCTCAAGCCAATCAAAGATATCGGGGTCAACCCTAGTAAGAAAAACAAAAATCGGATCTTCAAGTACAATCTCCTTGGTAAACTTTCAAAGTCAAGAGTATGTATTGGCAAAATAGGAAAAAATTTACAATCTTGATATATATCTTGCATATGTATTCAGGCATATACTTTGGAATACCAGTTATTTTCTAATAAGTAGATATTTTAATTTAAATATATTTTCATGTTTTAGATAACCACCTCTTGGAATATTCCTATTTATTTATACATATTTTGCAAGTGATACTCAAGTTCTGAAAACTAATCTTCACTTCCTAAACCATTTTTATTACGTTCTTCCACCTTTGGCTTTTCCAACTATTTCCTAAAGTGAATATATTACCTAATCTAATGAGTTTCTACCAAAAATCCTGTGGTTGTCTAGTGATAATAGTTCCACTAAAAAAATATACTATGACCATGCTTTACCAAATATGTAACATATGTCTAAAATGATGATTTCAGACAACTGGCAATGTATTAACTGCAAAAAGTCCTTATTTTGTCCACAAGATGAACTAAAAACAAAGTGTGAACATTTTGTTAGAACTAAAAATTAATCAGTATAGATACACAGATTTCAAAGTTTAATTTCTACTTTGAAACTTTATCAATTGCAACCTACTGGGCTTTCAACCAAAATACCACAATTGGTGAAATGAGTTGGTTTTGTTTACATAACAACATTATTTTGATGGAAGAAATGTTAGCATCCCAGCTTTGACTTATGGGTAAGCGTTTCCTCTGCTTTCAGAAGGTAAACAGTAAATAACCGGTATTGGAAAAATCTGACCCCAAAGAGATTCAGTATCTCTAGCCTAAGTGTACAATCTCGGGAAATCCCAAACAAGGGGTGACCCCGCCTGGGCGGCAGGGTGAATATAGCAACCAGCTAAGCTTCAACTTTGGGCACCGAGGGCCCCACCAGCATCATGGCTGATGCAGACCGATGCGCAAGAGGAGGAGGTGGACGAGGAAGAGGCTGGTTTGTTTACTTGCAGCCAGAGCCGCCGCCGCCGCCAGCAGCGACAGCATCACTGGATCAGCCAAACGCAGCATCTTCCGCACATTTCTATTCTTAGCACACAACTCCCAAACGGATCAAAACCCCACTACTATTAAAAACACAGACAAGCACGTTACCCACCTCCCACACACACCCCCCACCCCACCAGTGCAGTCTTTTCGGGTGCGCGGGTGGCGGGGTGGGGGAAGGAAGGAGACCCCGGGGGACGCCTGTGCATCCTCGCCTTCACCCCACCCCGTGCGCGCAGACAGCCCCAGCGCCAGGGCGCGCGGCAGACGGCCCCCTCCCCCCCCACCCAAACACACTGACACCGGGCGCTCCACGCGTTATATAACCTCGCCGCCACCCAGGCCAAGCGGGCGCCCCCTCCCCACGCCGCGCGGCGCGGGCGGGGAGGGGCGAGGGAAGCAGCGATAGTTGCGCAGAGACTGGAGGCGCCGGGCCGGGGCAGCCCAGACGCAGACGGTACCGCTAGGCCGGGAACACCCCTCCCCCGGCCCCCTGCGCACCGCCGCCCCCCGGATACCCTCGGAAAGTAGGGGGTGTCGGTGTCACCCGTGCCGGGCATCCCCCGGCCTCCACACCCACACCCAAAGCCTCCGGTGACCCAGCCCCCGCCCACGCCCCCGGCGCGGTGACAACCCAGAAGCCCCGGCCTCACCCCACCCCGCCGCCACCCCCCCGCCTGAGGGAGGTAGGGAGGGAGGACCGGGGCCGGGGGCCCGGAGGGAGTGAAGGCGAGGCTGGGAGGGGGACGAGAGTGGGGGGCGGCGGCTGTTACCTGCAAAGGCGACGGCGGCGGCTGCCCCGCAGCTGCTCGGGCGGCGGCGGAGGATGGAGCTGGGGGGCGGGGGGAGGAGAGGGGGCGACTCGGGGGTCCCCCCTCCCTCCTCCTCCCCTCCTGTCCTCCCCCCACCCCACAGAGCCTCAGGCCCCCTGGAGCCCGGTGCGGCCAGCGGGAGGGCAGGCGAAGGGCTGCAGGGGAGGGAGGGAGGGAGCCGGCCGGGCCGGGCCGCGGAGCTGGAGCGGGAGGCGGCGGCGGCGGCGGCGGCGGGAGGGGAGGGAGGAGGGAGGGCGGCGGCGGGGGGAGGAGGAGGCGGAGACTCTACATGGGAATCGGATATCGGCTACAAATTCAATTCATCACCAGAAAACACCGCTCCGGCGGGAGCCGGGTCACGCCGGCGGGGCGGCGGCTCTGGGCCCCGGGGCGCGCCCGGGACGGGGCGGGGGTCCGCGGCCTCCTCGCGGGCTTCGCCTTGCTTGGGGGACCCCCGCCGCCTCCCCGCCCCCTCCTTCCTCCCTCTTGGGGCCGCCGCCGATCGGTTCTCGCCGCCGCCGCCGCGGGGCTTGTTGTTGACTTTGAGGAAAACTCCTGACGTCAGGGGCTGGCTCTCGGCGACTGGCGGGAGCGGCTTCCCCGCGTCCCCGGCCCTGCCCGCCGCCTCTGCTCCCCTCCCTACCGGGCCCTTGTCCTCAGGCTTCCCCGCGCCCCCAAACCCGCGGCGCCCCGCGCCCCCTCTCCTCTCGCGAGAACATCCCCCCAGCCAGCCAGAGCCGGGAGCGGGGGCAGTCGTTCCCGGGCGGGAAGTTCTGGGTTTCCCCCGCGCCCGCGTGGCCCGTGGCTGGCACCCGAGGCCCGGGAGCGGAGGCTGCCCTCCCGGCCGAGCTGCGGACGCGCGTGCGGCCGGGCTCCACGCGTCTGCCCACCGCAGCCCCTCGGGGAAGTAGGGTCGGGCGGGAGAGCCCGCACCTGGAAGCCCCCGAGGTGGGCGGTGCCCTGTGGGAAGGGAATCGGGAGAGCATGGAGACTGGCGGGGACGGACCCCACCCCCCTGCACCTCCGGGAAGAGGGGTCCGGGTCAGTCCAAAACACGAACCCTTCCCGATTATCCCGGGCGACTGCCGTCAGTCCAACACCACCTCTCCGAACGGCTCTCCACACCGCTGGCTGTGAGCATTCGCGCGGCATACAGATTGCGGGGGGATCGTAACGCACTCTTGAAATCACGCCCTTCTTGGGATATTAGTTTTCAATGACTTTGGGAAAGCCGTGATTACATTCACGACGAAGATACCGTTTCTTTCTTTTGAAGTTCAGGGCTCCTGAGAATATTTGAAATGGAGACAGTTTGCACAATGACCATGTTTTACCATACATCACACTCCAGAAAGTTACAAAAGAAGTTTACTTTTTCTGAGACCATTTTGTCGCTTCTGGAAACACCGGGGAAACACCAGAATTATTCTGCCACGTGTCTCTAGCCTTGTTGATATACCTGTTATTTTCTCCCATTTGGCTTCTTTCTATAGAAGAGTTCCTACTGATATGCACTCCATACTCTGTTTTTCCATGTCCTGACAACTCTCCAATGTTAGCTGTCTTTTATACTATGTCCCTCTGATGGTTATGTAGTTTGTTATATGTATACATCTGTGTTCACATCTTTTCTCTTATGAAATGCACATCTCTTGGAATTGTGGACAGGAGTAGGAAATGTAATAAGAAGGAGAAGAGGGGTGGGGTTTTTTTGTAAATTCAATTTTCTCCATTTGTAGAAGAAACTTGTTTCCTGACCATCCTAGAACAAAAGTTGCATTTTAAAATACACAGTCCATCTGAGAGTAAAGTCCTCCATTGCTTTCTCCTTTCCCCATATTTCCCAGGATGCCATGAACTGTAATAAACATTGACTAAACATAGAGTGTGTCCTGATTCCATAAAGTGTATCTATGTATCAAATATACATAATTTATTCCCATAATTATCAGATCTCTAATGGTCACTGTTAGCAAAATTCTTGTTACAGGTTTCTTGCTGTAAACCACAAAAATGGGTCAGATTTTTATTCCGTAGTAGCCCAACCCACTTTTTATTTTTAAGAAATAGTCCCTTATGACACCAGCGATGAAAAGAGTATCTCGAACTTTTTTTGAATACTTTTAAGAGTTTTGGTATTTGGAATTACTGAATTACTGGATATCTCCTGCCCATGAAATTTTTTTGGTTTCCTATTTTTATATCAACACATTTAAGATAACCGAACTTGTCTTATGAGCCATACTACTTCAAAATATTTCTCTTGGTCTCATCAGATGTATTAAATCTTAGATAGATTAAACTCTAAAATTAAGTATTGTAGAAACTAGAATGGGTTACATACTCTGGGCACCATGTGTTTGAAAAATTGTAAACTTTTATTTCTGCTTTATTTTTGCTTTTCCCCTACAGTAGTTAATTTCTACAACAAAAGCATGTTAGTTTTTATTACAGAATTATTGTTTAGAACTATTATTTATTTAAATAGAATTGTTCTTTCTCTTAGACTGTGCCATTATGAATTTGGAAGAATCTACCAATTGTGGTATGATGGTACTCCATGCAAAGCGTATGGTAGATTTCTCCCCTTCAGTGTTACCACATCCCAACAATGCAGGGTACAGCCAGCATGTTCATCCATAGGTATGTGCCTTCTAAATTTTGGAGAGAAAGCCCTCATTCTTTATGAAGCCAGATATTCTTAAGACTAGTATTTCTCAGTGGTAGTTATTTATGCATTTTAAGAAAAATGTTCACTCATCTTTATACCAATGAGTAAATTACTGAGAGCTATTTCTTAGTATTTCTACAATTTCTTGGGAGTTACTTAAACTGGAAGGACATTTAGAATTTTAGGACATCAGATGTTTTAGTCTGTTCAGGTAGCTATACCAAAATACCATAGACTGGACAGCTTATAAAACAACAGAAATTTATCTCTCACAGTTCTGGAGGCTGGAAAGTCCAAGATCAAGGCACAGGCAACTTTGGTGTCTGGTGAGGGTCCAGTTTCCTGGTTCAGAGATGGTAACTTCTCGCTGTGTCTTCACATGTTGAAAGGAGTGGTGGAGCTCTCTTGAGCCTCATTTATCAGGACACTAATTCCATTCTTGAGGGCTTCACCCCCATGACTTGGTCACCTCCCAAAGGTCCCACCTCCTAAAATACCTTGGGGGTTAGGATTTCAACGTATGAATTTGGGAGGAATGCAAACATTCAGACTAGAGCACCAGGTAACAAAAATTAAGTTACTGTTTCTCTGTCTTAATAGAATGAGTGTCTTGTCCTAGGATAGGACATGGAACAAAATAGGCACCAAATAAATATTTGTTGAATAAATTAATGAATGAAAAAATTCACAAATAAATCTGTGAACTATTTGCAGTTTATACATTACTTTCCTCTTCTGGTGCAAAATGGTTTATTGAAAAGAACATAAACATTCCCTGGAGACTTGCAGACCTGAGTTCAAATCCTCTCTGTGCATAGTTTGTCTCATCTCAGGCAAGTTAATTTTTCTAAGCCTTAATTTCCTCATTTGTGAAATGGCAATTACAACTACTTCAACAACTTATGGGAATTAAATTTTATGAAATATTAGTACTAAAACATATTAGCAAGGTAAAATTTCTTTACCATAAATTTGAGTGTATTTATATTAATGGAACACCAGCTGCTACACAGCTGCTATAAACAAACTCAAAAATCTACATGAGCACAAAACAGTAGAAGTAAATTTCTCATCTTTGTAAAGTCCTAAATAGCAGGCAAGTTTCTGCTGAGCTTTAATTTATGGGCTCAAGTTTCTTCCATGTTAGAGCTCTGACCTGTTCACCGTATAGTCACAAAATCAGGTCAACAGAAAAGGGAAAAGCATGGTGGATCACTCAAGGAAGGTTTCATGCACATCACTTGCACTTACCTTCCACTAGTTAAAACTCTCCCAAACCATTTAACTATAAGGCAGGCAGGCCACAAAAGGGAGTCTGGCTCAGGAAGAAAAAGAGATAGTTTTGATGAGGCCATGCTCTGCCACAGATGGTTTCTGAAATGGCCATGTTAATTCTACAGTTGTAATTAGTGAATATCCTAGATGATTAATAGAGCAATTTATAAAAGAGTAAACTTAAATAGAGGTATAAGTCATATACTATGGACTGAACGTATCCTCCCGAAATTCATACATCAAAATCCTAACCTCCAGTGCGATGGTATTAGGAGGTGGGGCCTTTGGGAAGTAAATAGGGATGAGGATGGAGCCCTCAGGAATGGGATTAGTGCCTTTATAAGAAGAGCCAATGAGAGCTTGCTTCCTCTCTTTCTGCTCTCCACCATGGGAAGATACAACAAGAAGATAGACATCTGCAAATCAGGCAGTGGATGAGCCAGCGTCTTGATCTTGGACTAACCAGCGTCTAGAACTGTGAGAAATGCATGTCTGTGGGTTAAGCCTCCCAGTCTGCAGTATTTTTGTTATAATAGCCTGAACTAGGACATAGAGTCTTTTGCATTAGTCATCAGTACTAATTGTCTTTTTCTTTTTTTCACAAATGTCTTTCTTAAGGCATAGGCCAGGTGCCTATATAGGAACATGTGAGCATACCCAAGGACCAGAGATATCACCAATCTGGTGCCACGTGAAACTGGGATACTTAAAGCCCTATGGAACCTTCCCTCTTATGCCATTGTCAGATTTTTTTCATGCTATGTTATTACAGTATGAATGAAAATTTTTTTCATTCATATTCTCACTCTCTCCCTGACAGCTAAATCTGTTAGCAACTTAAGCATTCTCTGGACATTGCATTTAATATTTCAGGACACTTGGGTCACAGAAAGTTACTGACCACAATTAAATAACTGCTTGTGGGGCATCAAGCTAGAATTCATGTTCTAATTTCAAAGCAACAGGCATACGTAATTATTATTCCTGGCTGTGCAGAAGAATCATGGTATGCAATAAAACTAATACATACATATTGTAATTCCAGAGTCCCATTTTAGTGTATAATTTTAACTTCCTGAGGTGGTGTGCATTTCTAGTTGTTTCAGAACCTGCTCTATGGCGATTGAACTTTCCAAAACAACAGCTAGCAGTGAAAATAATAACAGTAAATTTCCAACCTTCACCTAGATAATTACTTCAACTCCTTCCTCAGTTATCTTATGTACATATGGTCCTGTTGCAGAAAGTTTCCCCATCCATTTTAAAACACAATTTCTTCTGCTAATGAAAATACTTTCAGAATCAACTGGAAAATTACAAATCTACACCTCATTTTTTTTAACCCTGAATTGTTGATTCCGTACTATTTCATTAAATAATATTGGTTTGCTTTTTATACTAGGCAAAAATCCAGTCTCAGAATTTTTCTGTTGACTAGACAGAACTATGACCATTTTAAGTTACAAACGCTATCTTGATTCAGTAATTAGATCTTAATCAAAGCTCTGAATTTGGTTTAGAATTCAAACCTTCTTTAGGCTGAAGGGGAGAAAGCAGGCAGCCTTCTTACTTGCCTCTTCCAATCCACAATTCACTCTCTGGGTGAAGGACAAAACAGTTCTTACCCAGCTGGTACCATTGTCAGCCAGCTTTGCACTCTCTCGGCCTAGCACAAGAACCAGCTACATGATTGGCAGGGCCCAGTGCATAATGAAAATGCCAGGCCCCTTGTTGGAGAAAAATTAAGAATTTCAAAACTATGGCATTAGGGCATTAAACCAAATACAAGACCTTGTACACTGTACAGGTCACATGCCCGTTTGCCTGCTGGCATATGCTTCAGGCTAGCTGTCCAGGTGCTCTTTGGAGAGTTGTTTCTCAGTTACTCTCACTGCAACCCCTGTAACATGGGTACTGCACCTTCTCCTTCAGCTGGCTACTCCTGTTTCCCCAGCCCTACTGGAGTCTCCCCACTGGAGTCCTCTCACCCTCTGGCAGAAGGTCTCCTAGGCAGAACTCCAGATGGCCCCAGGCCAGTTCTCTCTCTCCCATGGGACTTTATCTGGGCCACAGGAAACATTCAAACATCCTTTGCCTGGCAAACCATTCTGTCCCTCTTGGTTCTGCCACGGAAGCAGTCGGCAGGCTGTTGCCCAATTTTCTGAATGGGAGTTAGAACCCAGTCCAGAGAGCTGAGATCTGACTCCCCCACCCACACATTGCAGGGAACACATTCCGAGCTCTCCACAGGAGCCCGTGGAAGCCCCCTGGCACAAGCAGAAGCAGCATCCTCACCTCCTGCCTATTGGAGGTGGCGAACACCACTCTCCCCTCCACAGATCTCCTCAATCGCCGCTTTTCTCCACTATTTTATATTTTTTAAGTGGATAAGAGAATTTGAGTCATAGACTACATTTTGAACTATTTCTTTATAATAGTGACCTGGCTTGAAATTACATATTTTTTGTATCTTGAGATCTCATTTGAAACTTCAATTTTAAATTCTGATTAAAAAAACATATCCTGTCTGTGGCATAACTCTTTTCTGTTTCTTATTTAGATGAGTGCTTAGATGTGTAAAAAATTATCAGTTATTACCAAATAAAATATATTTAGGTTAACAGGTGTTCAAGGCACAAAATTAATTAAAATAGTATTTATGTTTGTATTTCTGTTTGACAAGTATATTCCAACAAATTGCCTTTTTTATACATTGTTACCTACATTAATATTAAATATTTTTAGAGGCTCTTGCCCTTGGTTAATTTCTCAAAATATTTTCTCAAAAAATTTAAAGTTGAACATTTGGGAATTTTATCTCTGCAGATCTTATGATGTAGATGCCGCAAAATGAAGAATAAAAAGTTAGAAGTACAATTTGTATGACAGTCAGTCACCTGGATGCAGGAAGGTTACATTGAGCCACGAAAACCCTTAGATATAGGCATGAGTCACGAATCAGATGGATTTCTTTTTAAACAATGTTAAATTGCCTTGATTTTCCTTTAATGTGTGTGATTACCAAAGAGGAGTTGCCTTCCTCGGTTCTATATCAAGGTATGAAAATTTCGGAAAATGATTGGACTTTGGTGTCTAGTTTAAGCTCCTTAACTTTTTATTGCTACATTCAAAGGGATCATTGAGTATACAATGTTCAAAGAATAACAACTTGCTAAACACACACGTCATGTTATGTTTGCCTACATTAGGTCTCTTCACCCCTCATCTTCTGGTAAGTTACTTCCTTATAACTGTCTTCTTCTGAATATCTGAGAAAGTCCATGAGTTATATGAAATCTAATTTTTGAACAGAAGCTTCTTCAGATAGTCCATTAGGGAAAACTTAACAAAGAGTGAGAAAAATGGCAAAGTCTCCAACTTTTGTTACTTTTATGTACTTTCTCCTTAATGATAAGTTATCATAACCTCTTTTTCTTAAATCTTCAGTCAGGATTTCATAAAACTTATTTGCATATTTACCTAGTCCCATTGTCTTCCCTGATAAAATGTTTTAAACCTCAGATCACACAGTTCACAATTTAACATTCACTTCAACTTGATTCCATAAACATGTGTTGACTCTATACAGACAAGATCTAGAGATAGATACAAGTTCAACATGGAGCCTACTTTCAAGATGCCCCGTCCATCTGAACCAACATAAACAACCAACCATAATATAAATAAGTGCTATAATAGGAATATGTATAAAGGGATATGAGAACACACCATGGGGAGCAATTAATAGTGGAGTGAAGGCTGAGTCATGTCAGCCTACAGAGAGGTGAATGACATTTTAGCTGAGTGTCAAAATGAGATCAGAAGTGGATCAGATCGGGGAGGAGGACATTCCAGGCAGTGAAAAAAAGCACCAAAAAAAAAAAAAAAAAGCAAGAGAGTAACGTCGGGGAGTCAGAGAAAAGAAAATGGGTGCGGGGAAGGTTTCAGTGACATAAAGACATTTGAGTTAGACTTGAAGAATAATTGTGAGAGGACAGAAGATTCTATATGAGTGCAGGAACAATGGAGAGGATAAAGAAGGATGAGTCTCCAGAATAATTCATGATGTAGAATCAACAGGAATGAGTGATCAGATGGTGGACAGAGTGGCGGGGTATAGGAGAAGGAATGAAGGATGATGCCCAGAATTCTTCCCTCCCAGCAGTGGGAGGAGGCCTGGAGTGCCGTGTGTGCATGTATGTGTGTGTGTCTGTGTGAACATGTGTGAGCACACACCCACTGTGGTTGTTATTGCTTATTTTGGAGCAGAGGATTGTCAAGAGGCAGGATTATAAAGAGAAAAGAAGGTGAGCTACTTTGGACAGATTAAAATGCAAGTATACCTGTGAGACTTGTAGGTAGGTAACTATAATAAACACAATAGCTAACACGATTGAGTTCTCACTCTGGGCCAAGCACTCTACCAACTTGATATCAGAGGCATTTGGGATATGAAAAAAGGAGGTCTGAACAAAAGACCTGGTCTGAAGACATAGGCCCACATCAGAGCATGGGCTAAGTGGCTCCAAGCCGCAATGGGATGTAAGAACCGAACCTGGGGAAGAACCAACACTGGAGGGCAGAAGGAGATGAAGAAAAAATGGCCAAATGGGTAAAAAGAGAAATAAAACAAGTTACAAAAGCCAAGGTAGGAGAGAGTTTCAAAGAGGGGGGCAGTGTTTGGCAGTGTGAGTCTGCACAGAGGTAAAATAAAAGATAAAATCTGATAAGTGTCTACTGAAATTTGTAATTGGGAAGTCATTGATTACCTTGGTTGGAGTCATTTCATGGTGTAATGGGATTGAAACTTCATTGAATTGAGTTAAAGAGAAAATGGCAAATTGAGGAAGAGGGGATAGGGGAGAGATGACAGGGAGAAAATGGTATTTATTGAAACCTCCTAGGAGCCAAGTTCTGTAGGGGCACTTTGCCTAAATGCGACAGGACACTACAGTATTTTGAAATAGTAACGGTTGTTCTCTGGTTTCCTATTCTCCTTAGCTCTTACTAGCCATTCAGTGAGCTAAAAGATCCTTGCCTCAGGAACGAGATGGCAGAGCACAAATATATGGGAAGGAGTTCTCTCCTGGCCTTTTAGTTTCAAAAGCCCAGCCCTCAGTGGGAAATAGAAATGTCTCTAGGGCTTGAAACAGTGGATTAGAGAGAATGTGGTGATGCTGTCAGGACAAAGTTTCACGTCCACTTGCACACCACCACCACCAGAAAAGATCCTCAGGCTAGCAGAATGGAGGATGAGAATCAATGGGTGAGTCTCTAGGAAAGGGTCAGTCCTATAACCTGCCCCATGGGGGCCAGCGTGAATGGGAAGACAAGTCAACAACCTGACATGCTTCAGGATTTGAAAAGAAGAGGAAAATGGTGCTTCCTTTCCTTGTAAGAGCCTGGATGGAAGGAAGACCCGAGGTAGACTTGTCCCTGTGGTTAATGGAGACATTCAGCTCCTCAGGGCTTCCCGGGGACCTGGGCAGCAACACAATAATTCCTGTGTGACTAGGATTTCTGAGTTTGCACAGGGCTTTAGGCAGACTTCTGAGATTCCCATGCTCTACAATGGTGCAGGATCAGCATTGCGGGGGACTGAGGGACAGATCAGCAGTAACTTTCAAGAACTAACAATCAAGAGGCAAGTGAGACGACTGACATCTCAGAGGGTGGTGGCGGTGTGCACGGACAACCAAAACCAACAGCCATTCCCTGTCCAGATCAATTGCTCCCATGTAGGCCACTGTCTTCCCTCCAGAGCTGCATCAGAATCTCAGGCAGAAAGGAGGTTTCCAACCACCCAGAAAAACGGAGGCTCAAAAGAGAGATGAAGTTGAGTTCTAAAAATAATGTTGCCTTTCCTATACACCTGAATTTGGGAGATGGGTGATAGCCAGAAGGGTATCCAGGGTGATGAGACTTCTTTTAAAATTAAGAATGAGAGACATTGGACAATATAGATGGGGAGAGCGAAAGAGCCAGTTGAGAAAGAGAGCTTGAAAATGTAGGAAAAAGTGGATCACTTACTGAGGAATGATTCTAAAGGATAAAGGAGAATAAACAGAAAGGGATAAACTTTGAAAGGAAAGTGGGTACCGCGGCAAGGTAAGAGTGAAGGTGAAAAAGGATGTTTGTAGGTAGAAAGAGTTTTGTGGACAGCTGGGAAAAATTTGACAACTTTCATGCCTCGTGGCATGACGGAGGGAGGCCAAGTGGCAATGCCCGTTGGATGCTTGTTGGATGTATGTAGGCTGAAGACTGAATCCTACGGCCTTACATTTCAGCTCCTTGAACATAATATGGTGTATGTCTTGCATTTGGGTTCCTTCAACATAGCAGTGAATGCTGCAGTCACTGCCCAGATCTGCAACCCTCTCTTTTCAGGATAGAAGCAGCCATTTCCCTACCTGCTGGGACTGTTGGCCACTGATACCACTTAAGTGCCCTTGTAGGAATTGCCCTCTTCTGAGAGAGCCACTTTACAGCAGATCATGCCTCCTTCCCAGTGACTGTGCCATATGGGGTTGTAAGGCCCAGCCCCCTTGCTTCAGTTCAGGAGGAGTCTGCAGGCCCATTTATGCCCCACACTGTGGCCCTCTGTCCCAGCCCTCCGCCCCCACCGCCAGCAGGGGATCAGCCAAGGTCTTGGTTATGACTGTGCTGCACTTTCTCCCTGCCCAATCCTGCCTCCCTCACTCCTGCGCGGGTGTTTATCCTGAGAGCCCTCCCTGCAAACTTTCTGCAGCCCAACCTCCATCTCAGAGTCTGTCTCACTGGGAATTCAACTTGAGAAAACGCATCAACCTTATGAGAGCACAGTCCCTTGGAAGCATGGTCACTGCTGTAGGAAGGAATGCTAGCAAGCCTTGGGAAAACCCACATTTAGGCAACGAACAGCTCTGTGGTGGGACTACTTCCTTTCTTCCTGCCCTCTGTTTCCCTGTGGATTAAAGTTATGCTCCCTTACTCCCTCCTCCCCAGAGACTTATCAGACGAGGGAGTCAGGGTGGGGAGTACTGGGCATTTAGCACAGTGTGGGGTCCTCCCGTTTGGAAGACTGGTTGGCCCCAATGCTCCCCTCTACCAAAGCAGCCTTCCCTGCGGTGTGGGTTGTGGTTTTCTGATTCAAGTGTTAGCAAGCTCACCTGTCTGCAGGCCTAGTGCACATTCTCCAATCCGGCTCCTATGAATGTAAAGCTGGTATTTTCTTTTGGATTGCATTTCTCAATTGGAATCTACATTTATGAGGGGGAGAGAGGGGAGGTATTTTACTCTGTGAAACACACCCCTATAATGTTTGGAAAGGGGGGAAAACACTATTTAGTGTTTGGGTGGCTCTTTAGAGTGAGAAATGGCAAGTAAAAAGTGACAAGGAATGTGAAAAATAAACGTGATGTGGAATGTAAGATAAAAAAAATTACAGTAGTTTCAAAATTTAGAAAATGTCCATGAACTCTAGTCCTCTATGCAAAGTGGTTCCTGCCCAAAAAGGAGTAAATCACAAATGGGATCTCCCCAGGCTCCTAGTCATTAGATTTAAATCATTGTTCCTTTATTCTCCAAATTTTTGGCTTAATTCAAAAGATTCATAAAGAACCAAGAGTGTTGGCTCTATTACAAAGAAAATCTGCATCAGCCTTTTGCTAAAATCAGTTTTACCATTGGCTTAATTACATTTTATTACCAAGAGATGAGTATGCTAAATGAATCCACATATCAAAACATCTATTATAGGTTTGCAGAAGTGATGGTAAGGATGACACTATTTTTATTAATGCCTATTTTTAAATTACCTTAATTTGACCTCACTGTACCCCCCAATTACCCTTTGAGATAATTTTTCAGGTTTAGTCCCAAGTTAAGGATGGCTCTGGGACTGGGCGCAGTGCCTCACGCCTGTAACCCTAGCACTCCGAGAGGCCGAGGCGGGTAGATCGTTTGAGCTCAAGAGTTCGAGACCAGCCTGAGTAAGAGCGAGACCCTGTCTCTACCAAAAATAGAAAACAGTAGCCGGGCATGGGTGGCGCATGCCTGTAGTCCCAGCTACTCAGGAGGCTGAGGCAGGAGGATTGCTTGAGCCCAAGGAGTTTGAGGTTGCTGTGAGCTAGGCTGACTCCACAGCACTCTAGCTGGGGCAACAGAGTGAGACTCTGTCTCAAAAAAAAAAAAAAAAAAAAAAAAAAGGATGGCTCTGAAATTTTCCTGTAGCAGGAAATTAGGTAAGGTTTGGTTTTGTCTTGAGAATAAACAAGATTAAGAAAAATTTACATTTTAGACCAGCAGTATACTTTAGGTGTCACCTTTTACAGATATCACTTGTAATGTAATTCTACTTCTGATATTAATTTTTATTACTCCACAAACTAACCAGAAATAACAAGTTTTCAAGAGCTAGAAAACATGTATTTGGCTTTTCTCATTTGTTTGGGTCAACGTTAGAATTTTTAAGGCTCCATTAGGTATTGATGAAATGAATCCATAAATCATTTGTTGCTTGCCAGTTAGATTGCTGATCAATAATGCTATTATTAGTGTCCTCTAAAGCATGCAGATTTTATACAAAAATAGAAGCTATGCAACTGTCATTTTCCAATTTTTATAATAAGATCATGGGGTGCAGGAAGTGGAGGAAAAGAGGAGCCTTCAACTTCTCCACCCTAGTGTAATATTCTCTGGCATATCCAAGATGAAGGATGTATGAGATAACAGGGCGACTCTGCTCTCAGAGGTGATGATGGGTTTGTGCTGAGCTATCGACACTCATACCTGGGCCTCTTGTGATCAATGACACTCAATTTGGAGACGGCTGACTGGGGTTAATGGTGCAATCTGTGGCTTTGGAACAGAGTTCTTCTCTATGTGAAACTAATTGGCCCATATGGGGTTTAAACTGGTAACAGTGTCCTCATTTGTCAACCCATCTATTCAGCGTTTGAATCTGGTTGTGTTTGAGTACTGCCCCAGATTCAATCAATGTCTTTTCAGATCATACTGTCATAAATCCAGAAACAGGAAGAGGTAATTTTTTAAAATATACAAGTTGTTTGTCAACTCAAATCACTGTAATAAAATCATTATAAATTAAATAATAATTATTCTATTGCCAATTATTCTTAAATGAATATCCCTGTGCTGTGGAAACAACAGGAGGCAAGTCTGTTTCCCATTAAGTACCTTACTGTGAATTCCAGAATTACCTTAAAAATGGTCAAGACATGCCTTCAGATCCTGCTTCTGATTGCCTAATGACTGCCTAGACAGTTGCCACCCTAAGTACTCTCCGCCCTTTCCCATAGCGTCATATTCACAATGAGGACTGGGTTCTTCCCCTCACTCGATCTTTCTTGTTCTTGTTTCTATGTTCACCAAAAGCCTTTCCTTAATTCTGACCCCAGGGTATTTTTTAAGTCCATTTACCAATGACATGGTTAATGTCCTGACTTTGAAAACAAAACGAAACACTATTTGCCACAAAATAGAGTCCCATCCTTCAATTCAGACTTACAGGACACATCTCAACAATACAATGTATTCAGATTCAAAGCTTCTTTTTAGATCAACTCACATGTTCTTTCTCAATTTTCTTCATGAGTAACCTGATGCTTTTCTTCAATTCAATTGATACTTAATATCTGACTGATACATGTAAAAATAAGCCCCACATTATCAGTTAAGTCTGCTGTGGTAGAGCCAACAACATACTGGAAATGAAAAGGTGACCTAGGAAGCCTAGAGGAGATGGGTAATGATGGGCCAGGATGTCATAGTGCCAACATTTATAGCCAAAGGAAAAGCATTTTCTGTACCTAAAAAGCTATTTTTTTAATTCTTGCCAGAAGGATATTTAAAGTGAGTGATCTTTGCGCAGTTACAAAAATAGGGAGCATTTCCCACAAAGAGTAACAAAGACACAAGCATAAGAAAGTGATGGAGGTGTAGACCACTAAGAGTATGGGACATTAGAAGAGCATTAGCAGAACCTGGACACAAAAAGAAGAGTTGTGCAGACTGGACTCTAAAAAAATGATTTTATTTTAGCCCTACTGGCTAAGTGTTTTCACCAACTCCTTAGTGAAAAGAAATTGGAATTTAACATCAAAACTCTACCGTTTGCGATCTATAGTAATATTTATATTTGCTTAAATTGACTTCTAATTCTTTTGTTGTCTTCATAAACTTTTAATTGAAAGGGCTGCCTTCAATAAATATATGTATAGGAGATATGCTACCTTATTATGGCAATAAAGTTCTAACTCCACGAAGAGACAAAATCAGCTCAACTGCTGTGATACTTAATTTTATGTGTCAACTTGACTGGGCTAAGGGATGCCCAGATATCTAGTAAACATTACTTCTGGGTGTGAGGGTGTTTCTGGAAGAGATTAGCATTTGAATCAGTAGACTGGGTAAGGCAGATGGCCTTTCCCAATGAGAGTGGGCATCACCCAATGCACTGAAGGCCTGAACAGAACAAAAAGGTGGAGGAAAGGAGTATTCTCTCACTCTCCACCTGACTGATATACTGGAACTGCCCTTGACATTCATGGTTCTCAGGCCTTTGGACTAGGACTAGAATCTACACCATCAGCTCTTCATTCTCAGGCCTTTGAACCCTGGGTCTCCAGCTGGCAGAGGGCAAATTGTGGGATGTCTAGGTCTCCATAATTGTGCAAGTTAACACCTTAGAAAAGAATGTTTTATTTAGTTAGTATACAACAAATTATATTTGAGAGAAAGAGAAACAGAGACAGAGACAGAAAAAGACAGAATAAATATGAATATGTGTGAAATGAGCTGAGCATGGTGGCACATGTCTGTAGTTCCAGCTACTTGTGAAGCTGAGGCAGGAGGATCACTTGAGCCTAGGAGTTTGAGACCAGCCTGGACAACAAAGCGAGACTCCATCTCTAAAAAACAAATGTGTGAAATGACGAATGCACGCATGACTTTCTTTTTAGTCTGTATTGATTTTTGTCATCATTTTTTAAATTGTGAAATACAATATTTATGTGGAAAGTACATAAAACATATATGTAGATTGACTAATAAATTTAAAGCAAACATCTATGTCACACTATCCAGGTCCAGAAAACAGAACATAAGCTGCACCCCAGAGTCTAATGTGTTCTCCAATCATAGCCCCTCTTCCCTCAAGAGTAACTACTACCTTGTCTTTTGGGATAATCGTTTCCTTGGTTTTCATTATGGTGCTTCCTCCAATGTATCCATCCATAAATAAGTTTATTTTTGTTTGACTTCCTCCTTGTTCTCAATAATATGTATTTAAGATTCATGTATATTATTGTGATTAGCTATATTTTTTCATTTTACTGCTGTAAGATATTCCATTGCATGAATATATCGTGATTATTTTAGGAGATTGTCTATTTCAGCTAAACTCAAACATATTGACGTAAAATTTTTATAATATCTTCTTATTTTCTTTTTAATGTCTAAGAATCTATAATATCCTCTTTTTCATTCCTGATATTGGTTATTTGTGCGCTCTCTCTCTCTCTCTCTCTCTCTGTCTCTTTCTCCCTTTCTTCCTGGTTGAGTTCACCAGAAGTTTGTCAATTTTACCAATGTTTTCAAAAACACAACTTTGGGGTTAGCTATTTTTATTTTATACTTATTTTGTAATTCGTTAATTATTGCTATTTTTAATATTTTCTTTCTTCTATTTTCTTTTGTTTTATTTTGCTGTTCTTTTCCTAACTTGTTGAGATGGATGAAAAGCTCATTCATATTCAGCCTTTCTTCTTTTTCAATGTATGTATGTACATCTATGCATTTTTCTCTGATAACATCTTTAGTGATATCTCATATGTTGAGATGTCATATTGTCATTATCTTTTAGTTCAAAATCACTTTTATGTTATGATTTCTTCTTAGAATTGTATTTCTCAATTCCCCAAAATAAGGGAATATATTTTGTATGATTTTAATCCTTTAAAATTTATTAAGGCTTGCTTTATGCCCCAGTTTTTCATCAATTTTCATAAATGTACATGTGCTCTTGAAAAGAATATGCATTCTGCAGTTGCTGGGTGTTCTATATATGTCCATTGTGACATTATGAAAAATCATGTTGTTAAAATTTTTTATATCTTCGCTGATTATTTTTTGGTCTCCATAGTCTATCAATTACTGGGAAAGGAATATGAAAAATATCCCACTCTGATGGGAATTTGTCTATTTTTCTTGAAGTTTTGTCAATTTTTGACCCACATATTTTAAGTCCATGTTGTTAGAAACATACTAGAGACCCTCTTTATCTCAAATAATTCTTTTGACCATAATATCTGTTTTGTCTCATATAAAAACTATATATATACATGCCACATAATGACATTTGGTCAACAATAGACCACATATATGACAATGGTCCCATAAGATTATAATACTGTATTTTTACTATACCTTTTCTATGTTTAGGTATGTTTAGATACACAAATACTTACCATTGTGTTACAATTGCCTTCAGTACTCAGTACAGTAACATGCCATACAAGTTTCTAGCCTAGGAGCAATAGGCTATACCTTACATACCTTATAGCCTCAGTGTGCAGTAGGCTATACCATCTAGGTTTGGGTAAATATAATCTGTGATGTTTGCACAATGACAAAATCGCCTAATGATGCATTTCTCAGAACATATCCCTGCCGTTAAGCAATGCATGCCTCTCTGTGTGTGTGTGTGTGTTTGTGTGTGTGTATAAAGAGAGAGAGAAGAGATAGATGGCACTATAGAGCTACACACACATATACATATATGGTTATATGTGTGTGTATATATATATATATACACCATATATGCATATATGTGTAATATACACATATATTCGTGAGTGTGTGTGTGTGTGTGTGTGTGTGTGTGTGTGTGGCTATATCAGCTTTCTTTTGGTTGATATTTACATAAAGCATCCTTTTTCATCCTTTTATTTTAGCCTTTTTGTACACTTGTACACTTATGCTTTGTATGTATTTTTTAAGTGAAGTCTAACAAGTTTGTCTTCTAACCAGAGGATTTAGTTCATTTACATTTAATATAACAACTGAAAAAATTGTGTTTTTAAAAAACTACTATTCTATTTGATAGTTTCTATTTGTTTTCCTGTTCTTGACTTCTTTTTCTCTCCTTTTAACAGAGATGGCCCTGATTCCCACCTTCACTTTCTGTAGCTTAACAAGAAGCTCATTGGAAGATTCTAGGTCAGTGGAAAAACATAAAGCTTCTTTTAATAAGACCATTTTCTTGATAAGAAAGTTCCTCCTTCCAAATCCTTCATAAACATACAGAATCATATAGAACAGGAACCTTCTACTGGAGCTCTGCTCCTCAGGCCTGCCTCCCTACGTGATAATGAGAAATGGGACCCGGGTGGCATTTCCAGCTGTTCTCCGCCTTCAGGTTAATAAAGCTGACATTACATTTTGTGTCCCATCATGCTAGTGGCATACGTGCACATGCCCCTTAGCCCAACACCTTTTTTACCTTCTTTTTGACTAATTACATTTTATCATTTTTTTGTCCTCTATGGTTTTGCAATTAACCACTTTGTCTTTTATTTTAGTAATTACTTTAGAATTACAACATTTAAAATTAAAATATCAAAGCCTCAAGTTAATCAACACCTTTACCCTTGTCCTAGAGTGATGGGAGAGACAAAAAACAGCAACAACAAAAAACGCTTGAACTTCATTCCCTCCACAACTACCAAATTAATGTTTTTTGCAGTAGTATATCTTAATTGAATAGATTTTTAAAAATACCCACAAGACATTCTTTCTTTCTTTCTTTCTTTCTTTCTTT